>JARWAU010000095.1:0-249643 GCA_029958995.1 Bombus sonorus | reverse complement strand
CTCCCCGTCGCTCAAGATTTGGCTGACAAAAATGGTTTCGTAGAACGAGTGGAAGTGAGTGCACTAACTACGCCAGAAAACGATTTAGCCCGTAAAGCCGCACAAGATCCCAACAGTTTATCTCGAAGCGAGTGGGACACATGGTACTGCACCGCCTATATCAGCTCGATTGCCTATCAATTAGAAGAGCTAATGCCTGATGTTCGTGTAAAAGCGATCATGCAAGTCGCTGATTCTGAAGGTTCAATCTTACAAAAAACACAGTTATTAATGTTATTGCTAACCGTGTTATCTTTAATCTGCTCAGCGTTAGCAATATCTAACTTAGTCACCGCTAATGTTATTGAACGCAGTACGGAAATTGGCTTATTAAAAGCCTTAGGGGCAACCAATACCTCGGTGGCAATGCTCATTCTTACTGAAATACTGATTATTGCCTTACTTGGAGGCATGGTGGGTTATTTTATTGGTTTGGGCTTTGCACAAATTATTGGGCAAACGGTCTTTAGTTCGTTTGTTGAGCCGAAGATGATTATTATTCCACTCGTACTAATTATGGTAAGCCTAATTACCTTGCTAGGCAGCTTACCAGCATTACGTATTATGATGTTTTTACGCCCAACCGATGTGTTACACGGTCGGTAAGTGAGGCTCAATGATGATGAATAAAAACCAACGCTTTATTCTAAAAACGGTATTTAGCTCGTTAATCCGCCGTCGTTCTCGTATTGTCATAGCCTTACTCGGTGTGGCGATTGGTGCTACCGTTTTACTGGGAATGGTTACGCTTTGCTATGATATTCCAAGACAAATGGGGCAAGAGTTTCGTTCTTATGGCGCTAACCTGTTGTTGATGCCGGCCAATAATCAACCAACCATGCCAATGGCTGAGGTAAAAAAAGCCGTTGGTTTGTTACCACAAAATAAAGTACTCGGGGTGACGCCTTTTCGTTATGGCTCAATTCGCAGCAATCAACAGCCTTACACCATTGTTGGGACTGAGTTTAATCAAGTCACCAAAACCAGCCCTTATTGGAAGATAGAAGGCGAACTTCCCCAAAAACCAAATGAAATAATGATCGGTACGGATATTGCGCATTTTGCCAACCTTAGCATTGGTAGCATAATGCCGATTTCAGGTAAATCGAAACAAAACGCTCGATTTGACGAAGATTTAACCATTACAGGGATAGTCAAAACAGGACGTGCTGAAGATAATTTCATCTTTATTGCGCTCAGCGATTTAGAGACGCTTCTTGAAGAAAACGAACAAACTGAAGTGGTGGAAGTGAGTATTACCGCAACTCAAGATGAGTTAAAACATTACATTCAAACCATTAAAGATCACTCCACGACGGTTAAACCGCATCTCATAAAATGGGTCACACAGTCAGAAGCATCCGTACTTGGCAAACTGTCATCGTTACTCTATCTAGTAACATTAGTCGTATTGATTTTGACGATGATCTGTGTGGCAACAACAATGATGACAGTGGTAATGGAGCGTCGTAAAGAGATTGGCCTAAAAAAAGCTATCGGTGCAACCAACAAAAGTATTGCCAAAGAATTTTTAGCCGAAGGGTTGATTTTAGGTGTGGCGGGTGGCGTCATTGGCGTAATTTGCGGTCTAATTTTTGCTCAAGTGATCAGCAGCAATGTATTTGGTCGCTCAATTATAATTGAATTTTATTTGATACCAACAACGATTGTGATTTCAGCTGTTGTAACCATCATTGCGTGTTTAATCCCAGTAAAACGTGCACTTGAAGTTGAACCCGCATTAGTTTTACGTGGTGAATAGGATAGTAAAGAATGAATATACTCGAAGTGAATAATGTATCGAAAATCTATGGCTCATTACACGCCTTATCTGAAGTGAACCTAACAGTCGAAGAAGGCAAATGGTTATCCATTATGGGGCCATCAGGCAGTGGTAAAACCACATTAATGAATATTATTGGTTGTATGGATAAACCATCACGTGGATCCGTTATTTTAGATGGACAAGATATCACCCAGCTTTCGCTACCTCAACTTACTGAAATTCGCCGAGATAAAATTGGCCTAATCTTTCAACAATTTCACCTTGTTTCCTATCTAACCGCATTAGAAAACGTGATGGTCGCGCAATATTATCACAGCATGGTAGATGAAAAAGAAGCCATGCAAGCACTGGAACGAGTAGGACTTGCTGCACGAGCAAAACACTTACCGCGCCAATTATCAGGTGGTGAACAGCAACGCGTCTGTATTGCCAGAGCGCTAATTAATTACCCAAAACTGATTTTAGCTGATGAACCAACCGGCAATTTAGATGAAAGCAATGAAGCAATGGTCATGGACTTACTACATCAACTTCACAAAGAAGGAAGCACAATCATCGTCGTTACGCATTCACCAGAAGTTTCAAAACATGCGCAAACCACGGTGGTCCTTGAACATGGAAAAGTAGCAAGTATTATCAATAATTAATGATTAAAAGGTCTACACTTATGAAAAATCGCATTGTTTTATCCTTATTTTTTATGTTTATCGGCGCGTTATTTATCTTATTTCCGCTCTATATTTTACCTGTCTGCCCACTGCCTGATATGCACACCGCGTCAGCGATGGCAAGCGATGGACACATGCATGGCACACCAGGCAAAATCATGAAATGCTTTTGGGCAGCAAGAGCAGAAATTGGTATTGGTGGCTTAGTGATAGCGATTAGTGCATTAATGCTATGCAGCCGTACTATTTTTTGTACGTATGGGCTTAAGCATGGCGTTAGCGTGCACAGCAATTTTAGGCGCAGCAATTCCAACCCTATTAATTGGGGTGTGCGGCAATCAAATGATGCGTTGCAACATGGGGGCTAAACCTGCATTGGTGCTATTGTCGGTCGTATTAGCGATTGTTGCCGCTACCAATGTAGTTTATTTAAATAAACAAGCTAAACGCGATTAAAACATTGATCAATATAAACCTAACCACAACAAGATATTATAGAAAAACGAGAATCTAAACATGCAAGAAAAACCGATTACTATAGCGAATTTAGCATGGCGAAATATTCAAAGGCGACCATTTCGGAGTTGTTGTTTGATTATCATCATTATGCTTTTTTCCGCAACACTTTTTGGCGGTAGCGTGTTAATGAAAAACCTTAGCTTAGGGATTTCAGGCATGGCTAATCGGTTAGGGGCTGATATTCTCGTTGTGCCTTATGGCTACGAAAAAAACCTTGAGGTAGCCTTATTGCGTGGTGAGCCTAGCAGCTTTTATCTAAAAGCCGATTTAATCGACAAAATCAAAGCGATAAAAGGCATCGAAGCCGTCTCGCCACAACTATTTATTGCCTCATTAAACGCAGGTTGCTGCACAGCTAAAGTTCAACTTATTGGATTTGATCAGCACAGTGATTTTGTCATCAAACCTTGGTTACAAACGCAGTTAAGCCAACCATTGACAGACAATCAAGTCGTGGTAGGCAGCAAAATTAGCTCAAATGTTGGTGACGAAATAAAATTCTTTGATCACCCATTTAAAATCGCAGCCAAAATGGACAGCACCGGCATGGGGTTTGACACCTCAGTCTTTATGACAATCCCTGCTGCACAAACGCTGATGAAACAAGCCAATTTAATCGAAGGCGACACCGAACACTTTGCTAACTACGTTTCATCAATTTTTGTCAAAGTTGATCCTGACTATCAACCTAAAAATGTTATCAATCAAATCATGCCCAAATATGCTATTGATTACAACATTGATTTTGTCATGACCAAAGGCATGTTAAGCAACATCGCCAAATGGCTTAATGGCTTTTCGACCATAGTATATAGCTTATCGGCAATATTTTGGGTGCTTGCGCTCATTGTCATATTTGTTATTTTTTCATCTTCGCTTAATGAACGTAAACGCGAAATTAGCTTATTACGCATCTTAGGAGCATCGCGCAGCGATCTGGTTAAAATGCTGCTAAGAGAATCACTCATCATCAGCGCCCTTGGTGGCATTGCTGGCATTGTCATTGCTAGCGTATTAATTTATGCCTTTAGCTTATTAATTTGCCAATCGATAGGTTTGCCATGTATGAACATTTCCATTACTGATGGATTCATTTACGCATTCATTGTGTTTATACTGACACTCATTATTGGTCCATTGTCTAGCATCTACTCGGCATTATCCATGACAAAATTTGATACTTATCAAACATTAAGAGAGGGCGAATAATGCTATTAGATGTCAAAAACCTTCGCAAAGATTATAAACGAGGATCGCAACACTTTTCAGCGGTCAATAATGTCAGTTTTTCAATGGCAAAAAATGACTTTATCAGTATTATGGGCAAATCAGGCAGTGGTAAAACAACACTACTTAATATGATTGCAGGCTTATTAACACCAACACAAGGTAAAATCACCATCAATGGCATTAACTTGTTTGAGTTGGACGATAAACAGGTATCGGCATTTCGTAATCAACACATTGGCTACATACCACAAGGAAGCAGTTTATTACCTAACTTAAGCGCACTTGAAAATATTCGATTACCTTTTTACTTAACCAAACGAGAAAACCAATCCAGCATAAATTATGCTATGGACTTGCTTGAAAAAGCCAAAATTAGCTATTTGCAAGATGCTTATCCAGCCAATATGTCTGGTGGCGAAATGCGACGGATTGCGATTTTACGTGCGCTTATTTGCCAACCACAATTAGTGATCGCCGACGAACCAACCAGCGATCTTGATGATGAAAGTTCCTCACAAATTATGGCTTTACTTGCCGATATTCATCAACAAGGCACAGGGTTACTCATTGTTACTCATGACAATGACGTGGCAAGTTACAGCCAGAAAACACTAAAAATGTCATCAGGCCGATTAATTGATTAATGTTTTTTTGGGGGTTCCGCCTTTCTGAAGAGCCCTATAAAGTTGGACACTTTAAGCCGTTTGTAAGGCCTGATTTCGGTACGCTACCGGCGTCAGGCCTTTTAATTTCATTTTAATCCACTTAGCGCAGTAGTATTTCATATTCATAAGCACACGATGCTTTCAGTCTGTTTACATAATAATACACGTTTAGCTAACTGCGATGCAGATGGTAAGAGCCTTAAACTATGCTAATGTTTCCCTGCTAATGTTTCCGTACTAAAACAATTAACGTTTTTTCTTTGTTTGTCACTTGCCTGAGCGCTTCCCATATCGCTTACCAAAATAATACGAGGTGGCATCATTGGTGATTTTCCTTTAGATTGTTTCTCAAGCTTGATGAATCTTTTTTTGCGATATCGATCAAGCAAATCAATTCAATGAAACTGCTTTACGGCAGCAATACTTTTTTCTAATTGATTTTTAGTCCCATCATAATCGCTTGATATCATGGAAATAAATAAAACGTCTAATAATGTAAGTTGAATAACCCTAGCTACAGCATTTTGCCCAAATATAGGGCTATTTCTTGCTGGGCTAAAAATAGATAAGTGTGAAATATCGGCTAACTCAGCTTGATCATTATTGGTAATACTTATAATCTTTGCTCCCTGATTTCGTGCTACTTGTGCCGCACTACAGACCTCGTTTGTATTACCTGACTGTGATATCGCGATAACCACATCATTTTCAGTAAGCTGTGACGCCACCATCATCATTAAGTGGTAATCACTATATGTATGGCTATGAAGCCCTATTCTTAACAGCTTATGTTCAAAATCTTGCCCGACTATTGCTGAACCCCCAACCCCATAAATAACCACATGTTTGGCTTGTAAAATTAATTCGGCAGCTTGGCTAATAATCTCTGGGTCAACAATTGATCTTGCTTCTTTCAATTCTTGTATAGAAATATTAAACACTTTGTCAATAATGTCGTGAACGGTGTCCTTTTCCGAGATTTCTTGTTCTTTATCAAAAGGAAGAACATCAAAATAAGAAATTAATGCACTACGCAATTCCCTAAATCCTGAATACCCTACTTTTTTAGCAACTTTTACTAAAAGTGGTTCGGATACGTTGAGTTTAAAAGCGACTTCTTTAATACTTGTGTCGGATTGAATGTTACCTTTTGCCATCATCCATTCAATAATTTTTCGTTCTGTATTGCTTAAACGAGAAAGCGATATCCTAAGTCTAGCGCCTATTGCTAACGCATTATTATCATTTGTATTTTTGCTCATTATACTACCTAGCTATACGGTTTTATTCATTATGACATACACTTCTTACTTTTCAATATATTAAACTGATTTAAGCACAAAATATCGTTAAACTAAAATAAAACTTTACAAAATATTAAATTTACGTTAAGTTATTTTCTTGTGAAGTTTGCTTATTTTTTATTTAGCAGAATCTAGTTAATTTACCTAACGATAGGAATGAAAAAATGAAAATAGCAATAGGTTGTGATCATGTCGGTTTTATTTTAAAACAAGATATTATTGATTTTCTAACAGAAAAAAATATTGAAGTAATTGATTGTGGTGCTAATTCTACAGACAGAACTGATTACCCTATTTATGCTAAAGCTGTTTCACAAGCCATTCAAAACAAGAAAGTTGATTTAGGTATTTTAATTTGTGGGACAGGCGTTGGTATTTCGATTGCCGCCAATAAACACCATGGAATTCGAGCTATTGTTTGCAGCGATCCTTATTCAGCAAAATTATCACGAGAGCATAACAATACTAATGTATTAGCTTTTGGTTCTCGAGTTATTGGTAGTGAGTTGGCTAAAATGATTGTAGATCAATGGTTAAACGCTAAATTTGAAGCTGGTCGTCATCAAAATAGAATTGATCAGATAGCTCAAATAGAAGAGGAACAATGTCATGGCTAAATTTTGCCCATCTTTAATGTGTATCGATTTTTCTCGATTACCTGAAGAGCTTAAATCACTTGAAGATGCCGGTGCAGACTTGTTCCATATTGATGTTATGGATGGTAATTTTGTTCCGAATTTTGCGCTTGGCACTGAAGATATTAAAGCCATAAAAAAATTATCAACCATCCCTTATGATGTCCATTTAATGGTCACTAACCCTGCGCCTTATATTGAAAAATTTGCTGATTTAGGGTGTGAAATAATTTATGTGCATGTAGAAACATCAAAACATATACATAGAACACTAACGCAAATTAAAGCGACGGGGAAAAAAGTCGGTTTAGCTATTAATCCTGGCACACCGTTGTGTATGCTGGAAGATATTCTTGATCTTGTTGATGTAGTTTTAATTATGTCGGTAAACCCTGGTTTTGCAGGTCAACCTTTTATTCCTCAAGCTATTGAGAGAATAAAACGTTTACATCGTATGATTAAAGACAAAAAACAAGAGACAAAAATAGCCGTTGATGGCGCTATTAGCCCTGAAGTCGTTAAGCAATTATCATCTTTTGTGGAATATTTTGTTCTTGGTACAGCAGGATTGTTTAGAAAAGACAAAACATACCAACAAGCAATAGATGAGCTACGCCAATTAGTTTAATTCACATTGTTCTGTACCTTAACAAAAACTCGGCTGAATTTACAAAATGTGTTAATTTTGTGAATTCAGTCACTTTTTTTGTCCAACTTTATTGATAGACTCTTTTGTGTGAATTTTACGCCAGTAATTCATATTTAACTATTTCTTTATAGCATTATTAGTTACATCTATTTTTATACATGGTTAAGGGAAATTAAAATGAAAAATGTCTTTTTTAGTGTATTACAAAGGGTGGGGCGTTCTTTTATGCTGCCTATAGCACTATTACCCGTTGCAGGTTTGATGCTCGGGATTGGTGCTTCATTTACTAACGGAACAACGATTGCTTCTTATGGATTAGAAGGTGTTTTAGGAAATGGCACTATACTCCATGCATTTTTAACAGTAATGAAAAATGCAGGTAGTGTTGTGTTTTCTAATTTGCCAATTTTATTTGCTATTGGTGTAGCGATGGGAATGGCAAAAAAAGAAAAAGAAGTTGCGGCAATTGCTGGTGCTGTTGGTTTTTTTATCATGCATTCAACAATTCATGCTATGTTAGAACTCAAAGGATTACTTGTAAAAGGCGCTTTGCCTGATGGCTCTATCGGTAATGCAGTGGGCATTGAAACATTACAAATGGGCGTATTTGGTGGTGTTATTGTTGGTTTAGGTGTAGCTGCATTGCATAACAAATTTTACCGTATTGAACTGCCTGCTGTTTTGTCATTTTTTGGCGGGACTCGTTTTGTACCTATTGTTACAGCGTTTGTTTACTTATTTGTTGGTATATTGATGTTTTATATTTGGCCATCAATTCAACATGGTATTTTGATGTTAGGTAAACTAGTTAACGAAGCTGGTTACGGTGGTACTTTTATCTATGGCTTTATCGAACGTGCACTTATACCATTTGGATTACACCATGTATTTTATATGCCATTTTGGCAAACAGGTGTTGGTGGAACAGCTATTATTGATGGACATGTGGTTGCTGGAGCTCAAAACATTTTCTTTGCAGAATTAGCAAGCCATAACACAACGCATTTTTCTGTTGAAGCAACTCGATTATGGCAGGTAAATTCCCGTTTTATCTATTTGGTATCCCTGCTGCGGCATTAGCAATTTATCGTACAGCAAAACCAAGAAAACAGAAAAGCCGTTTTAGGGTTACTCGTATCTGCAACACTGACTGCAATACTTACTGGTATAACCGAACCAATTGAATTTTCGTTCTTATTTGCTGCGCCATTCCTTTATTTTATTCATTGTATCTATGCTGGGCTATCTTTTATGTTGTGCCATATTTTTGATGTAGGCGTAGGGCAAACATTTTCGGGTAGCCTTATTGACTTTACCCTATTCGGCATCTTACAAGGTAATGACAAAACACATTGGATCAATGCTATTTTAATTGGTATACCAATGTTCCCACTTTATTACTTTACCTTTAGCTTCTTAATTAAAAAATTCAATTACAAAACACCAGGCGTGAAGATCGTGCCGACGAAGTGAAACTATATACTCGTAAAGATGTGGAAGAGGCCAAACAGCACAAATCTAATAGTAAAAACGAACAATCGATAGCTATTGTTGATGGCCTAGGCGGCAAGGATAATATTACTTATATCGATTGTTGTGCTACCCGAATTACGCATCTCTGTAGCAGATAACCAATTAGTGGATAAAGAGTTATTAGAGTCAACAGGTGCAAAAGGCGTTTTTATTAAAGGTCAAGGTGTACAAGTCATTTATGGCCCTCATGTTACGGTAATAAAATCACATTTAGAAGATTACCTATCTAATTTGGGTTAGTATATATTAATTGGTAAAGGCGGCTACATAGCCGCTTTTTTATTATTGGTTAAAGGGTAAAAAAATTAATGATTTATCAACGTGTCTAACTTTATCGGGGGCACTTCATTCCCTCACCTTTTGGGGGTTGACTGGTCGCTTACGCAATCAATTGGCTTAGTTATTTAATTAGCTCGCCCATGTTGTGATCGAAGGGTTGCAACTTACGCTGCAACCTTTCTTAAATAACTTCGGCTATATTAGTCCATATGGCTCCACGTCCTAAGAACTAGAAAATAAAGGCTAAGGCCTTAGGTCTGAGGCGCAAACAACATTACTACTGCCACCCGAGATCCTACCGATGCGGCCGCCAGACAGATACACATAGAACTGCTGGCTACCCGAAGCTTCGCTCGTCCAGCTGTCGTAGGCAAAGCTGGCACCGGTATACTTGTTCACGTCACCCCACTCGGAAAAAAAACCTGCATCAACATGACGCATATAATAATTACCTGATGAAGATGGGCTGGCGCCTGATATAGGCTCACTTCCTGTTTGAACAGAGTTGGTTAAATCCCTTACCCTTGGCATCGAATAACCGATACTATTACACCAAGATAATGAACTTGAATAATTGTACCATCCATCACCCCGGTTGACGAACCACTGCTTTAACTCAAATCCATACTTGATAACTGCATTACCACGACTATCTCGACCTACTAACTCGAAGGTCGCAGGCAAAGAAGGACGAGGTATATTACCCGGAGAAGAGGAACTCATTTGCGATGAAGTAGCGTGAGGACCCGTTAATGTAACACGCACGCTTGTACTAGAATTTGGCGTCATGCTAGCAGTAATACCACTATGAGTGACAGGAGACCAACTTAACTGATTTTCATTTACACCCTCTATTGCTAAGTCAAAGTATAAGTTATTAGCGCCTGTAGTAGGAAAGTTTCTATGATAACCTGATGATTCTGTAGACTGGACGAGGAAGCCATCAGCTGGATTCCAGATGTTCGATGGGCCAGCATATTGATCGGAAGCAAAATTCAAATTTGGCCTCGCAAAACACACCGTCGGCGATGCCTTAGGATTGATGTAATAAGTCGCGCTACTAGCACTAAAACGACGACTCCTAGGAAAACCGTAACGTGTACTTAATCTTCCTCCTGAACTGGACAACGTGATTTTATATGGTGCGCTACAAATATCAAGCGAGTCTCGTCGGTCGACAGCACGACCGGCTTTATCGATGATAGATAATGCTAAATCCCCTGTAACTGTAATACCACCACTACCCTGTCCATCTCCATCATCATCTATCCAATAATTATTAGGTGGTCCAATAAGCGCGTTTAATGCAACTGAATCGGCTCCAACAGGTACTGACATGACAATGTCGGCGAGGTTATCACTAACATTAGGTAACTGGATTGGGTTTGATGGGTTTGTGCTCGGCGTGATACGAGTACCATCGGGCAAGGTTATTGCCATCAACTCCTCGACGTTAGTCGCAAGAGTACGCCCCCCGTCAAAAGTGAAATATGGCGCGCTACCGTTGATGACGTTACTTGTTGTTTTAGCCGTTAACGCTTCGCCACTAAAGGAATACAACAATAAAGAGATAGATGATAGCTCTGGCATAATTTGCCAGAATAAATTTGATTTTTTAAACGATCTTACAGAGAACTTTAAACGTCGATGGCAAAACACGCCTTCGTACTTTGTAGCCCCTTTTAGATTATACTTCTGGCTCGTTGGCTGTTGAAAACAATAATGCATATGGTGCTTCCTAGCGAGCGAATTTTTATTTCGGCTCTTATCAATTTGTAAAATACTATACCGTTTCTTCATTAAAACGGGCGTCGAAGTATAAATTTGCAAAAAAGATCTATCAACTTTTTTTTATGATCGTTTTGTTAATTTTTGCAAAGAATTAAGTTGAAATTGAAAATTTCATAACATATGATTAACTTTTACGCTTAATTTGATTGTAAAAAAATCGGCTTTCGATGAAAATAAAATCCAAAAGACTTTTTTCCACACTTTTTTTATGGGTATAGATTTTTGGTAATCTGTTAGACTGGGGTGGTGCTTCGGCGTTGTCGGTCACGCAATCTGGTCGCTTACGCCACCAAATCGCGCCATGATTTGCTCGCTCGCCCACGCTGTGAGCGAGGGGTTGCGCCTTGCGATGCAACCCTTTCTTTAATCACCTCGGCGATATTAGTCCATATCGGCCTCGGCGGCCCAAGGAATAAGAAATAAGGACTAAGGTCTAAGGGTCGAGGCGCAAACACCGTAAACGCTGAAGCTCGGGCTGCCCCAACCGATGTAGCCACCGTCCGAGTACACACGGAACTGGTAGCTACCCGTTGCATCGCTCGTCCAGTAGCTGAGGGGGGCAAAGCTGGCACCGGTGTAAGAGCCCATGCCGCCCCACTCGGAAAAAAAGCCTGCATCAATATGACGCATGTAATGGTTACTAGAAGATGGTGGAGTAGCGCCTGATATTGGATAATCTTCTGAACTAGAACGAACCGCGTTGGTTAAATCCCTTACCCTTGGCAGCGAATAACCTATACTAGAACACCAAGATGATGAATTAGGATAATCGTATCCATTAGTACCCCGGTTGACGAACCACTGCTTTAAGATAAAGCCATAAGTGACAACAGCGCGACCACTACTATCTCGACCAACTAACTCGAAAGTCACTGGCAAAGGTGGACGGGGTATATTACCCGGAGAAGAAGAACTTATTTGCGATGAAGTGGCGACAGGACCAACTAGCGTAGCACGCACGGTTGTTGCTGATGTTACGCTGAGCTTGACGGTTATACCACTTGGATGGACAACATCAGGCCAAGATAACTGATTTGCATTTACCCCTTCTATCGCTAAGTCAAAGTATAAATTATGAGCACCTGTAGTAGGAAAGTTTCTATGATAATCTGATGGGACTGTAGACTGGACGAGGAAACCCTTAGCTGGATTCCAGATGGCAGGAGGGCCTGCGTAATTACCTCTAGCGTAAGCCATATCTGGCTTAGCAAAACACACCGCTGGCGATGCCTTAGGACTGATGTAATAAGTCGCAGAACGAGCACTAAAACTACGACTCTTAGGAAAACCGTAACGCGTACTTAATGTCCCCCCTGAACTGGATAACGTGACTTTATAAGGCGCGCCACAAATCGTCAATGTGTCTCGCCTGTCGACGGCATGACCCGCTTTATCGACGATAGATAATGCTAAACTCCCCGTAACAGTAACACCACCACTACCCACTCCATCGCCATCATCATCCACCCAATAATTATTGGGTGGGCCAATGAGCGTACTTAAGGCGACTGAACCCGTATTTGTTGGCACGAACATGCCTATCTGGGTGAAATTGATATTAGCATACTGCAACTGGATGGGATTTGATGCACTAGATGTGTTGGTACTAGGCTGAATACGTGTACCACTAGGCAAGGTTATCGACAACAACTCGTCAACGTTAGTTGCCCGAGTACGACCTCCATCAAAAGTCAAATACGGCGCACTACCATTGATGACGTTACGCGTTACTTGGGTTGTTAATGCTTGGCTGCTGAAAGCGGAGAACAACAATAAGACTGATGATAACGCTGGCACGATCCGACGGGGAAAATGTGATCGCCAAAATGATCGGGCGGCATTTTTTGATCCGAAAGATCGGCGGAAAAATAAGGATCGGTCACCAAATAAACAACTATACTCGGTATTGGCTATATTTAAAGTATAGTTTGGCCAGGTGGTCTGTGGTCTGTGGTCTGTGGAAAATTATAAGGCATCTGCAATTCCTTGTCAAGCTATTTTACTGTTTTATTTCATTTTTTGCTTTTTGATCTTGTTTTGATCGGTTTCTGATCTTATTTTGATCGCTCTGCACCAAAACTACCTCGGTACATCGCTAAAAAGTATAAAATCACCAAAAAATCACCGCAACTTTTTTTTAACCGTTTTGGTAATTTTTTGTAAAGAAATGTAAAGAGTGGCCCTTTGGGGGGCGGTTTGGCTTGGTGAGCTTGCTCAAACGCCAGCGCGTTGCAACGCGCGAATGGAGTGTTTAGTTTGAGATTTGGTGAAAAATGACAATTTTGGGTGGTTTTTGTAGATTTTTAGTAATTTTGGGGCTTAAAAAACCCCTTTCCTCAACTTTTTTTCGATTTGTCGCAATAGTTGATGCGAGTTGAATGTTTGTCGTTTAAGTCTTATGCCTCGCTTGAGTGGCAAGGTTTTATTGGGTGATGGGGAGTAATAGTGGGTTGCATCCCATCGCTATCATGATTTTATTTAGCTTGATCAATGGTAATCCGACCAGCGAGTTGATGTCGTCGCCTTCGAGTTTGTCAAATAGTGTGATGCCTAGTTCATCACATTTAAAACTGCCAGCGCATTGCAATGGCATTTCTTTGGTGATGTAGGCTTGGACTTCAGCGTCGGTTAACGTTCGAAAAGTAACTTTAAATGGCTCGCAGATTGTTTGTGATTGGCCTGTGCGTGTGTTAATAACAGTCATTCCAGTATAGAAATAGAATGCTTTGCCACTGCTATTTTTTAGTTGTTGTTGGGCTTTTTCGATTGTGTGAGGTTTGCAAACTATCTGGCCATCTAACACGCCTACTTGATCGGAACCAATAATTAAGCTGTTTGGGTAGGTTGCGACTAATGATTGTGCTTTTAGTTGGGCTAAGCGGACAACCAGTTGCTCGGCTGTTTCACCTTTTAACGGGGTTTCGTCACAAATTGGGGGTACGCATTCAAATGGAATGGCTAATTTTTCCAACACTTTTTTGCGCGATGGTGATGTTGAAGCTAGAATGATTTTCATTTTAATGGTTCCCGTAAAATCCATGCTGATGGGTGAACTTGGAAGCCGATGTGTCCATAATAATCCACAGCCTGCGGTGCTGCGAGTAAAGTAATGGAACATACATCAGCGGTGCTCTTTTTCACTTCTTTAATTAATTGCTTACCGATGCCTCGTTTTTGATAATCTTCGTCAACAGCGAGATCTGCTAGGTAAGTTATATACACAAAGTCCGTTAAGCAACGCGCAATACCAATGAGTTTTTGCCCATCCCATGCGGTAATGACTAAATTGGCATTATCTAACATTGCTTTAAAACGCGGTTCGTCATTTAAGGGGCGACGTTCGCCTAATGTGCAACGGCTGTAGAGTTGCACTGCTTGTTCAAACGTCGGTTTGATGTCATGGCGATAAATAATGCCTGTCATAGTCGATCTCCTCAAGATTTCGGAAAAGAATTTTTTACCTTAACGTTAGGATAGTTGAAACAGAATATGGTGAATCATAACAGATTAATAAGATAAATGGGATATAGCAAAACCCAAAGCAAATGCTGGAATTTTTTTGCAAAAGTATTGCAATACTATAGATAAGTTAATTTTATTCGCGAAAAAAGTGTGGGTTATTTCACAAAAATTAACTAAAGTTTTGTCATTTTGGTGATTCAGATCACGAATTTAGATCATTTAATTTGCGGACTAAAATATGTTTGTGCATTATAAAAATGTATATTTATCTAATTGATACTTTAAATAATATCTTAAAATTTTATTTAAATAACAATTCAAATTAATTATAACCATAAGTTGACTTATAAAGACCAATTTGATGTAGGTAATTCAGTAGTCAATGACCAAAATTTAATTTTAGGGGCGCAATTATGACACTTAATCATTTACCTTTTTTACCCTGCCGTTTTAATCTTTTTACTAAACTATTTTTATCTATCACGGTGTTAACCAGCGTTTGCCCTGCACAAGCCGAGTATAGTAGCCGTTTTATTGATGATGCTTCACTCACTGGTAATGTGTTTTTCTGGAATCGGGATAGGGAAAGAAAGAATCTTGATGAGCATAAATATCAAAAAAATCTTAGGCATTCATCGTTTAATACTAATTTAGACTTTAAATCAGGTTATCTTGCTGACCTATTTGCTATTGAGTTAGGGGGTTATGGCGCATGGGAGGTAAGTAATGGTGGTAATGGTCACCCTAATGAGATCGGGTTTAGTGGCGCGAAGAATCGTTGGGATGAAAATTGGAAGAAGGACGTCAGTGGGGTAAGTTTTTATAAGGCGCAAGTCAATTTTAAGATTGATGAGGCGTTTTGGATCAAGGCTGGTTATATTCAACCTTCAGGACAAACTTTGTTGGCGCCACATTGGAGCTTGTTACCCGGTACTTACCGTGGGGTAGAATTTGGTACTGTGTTTGATTTTGATGATGCCGGTGCTTTGTCGATGTCCTATATGTGGACTGATAAGTATAAAGCACCTTGGTATAAACGCCTTTATGAGTTTAGGCGTTGGCAAAAAGGTAAGAAAATTAATTTTTTACATTCAGCAGGATTTCAGTATGACTTTAAGAATAATTTAGTGCTTGAAGGCGCATTTGGTCAAGCTCAGAATTATATGAATCAATTTTTTGGTAAAGCATCTTATAAAATGGATGTGTTAGATAATCCATTGACGATGAGTTACCAATTTTATGGCGCTAAAGATCAATCCCATAAAGGCTTAGATGTTTATGATGGCTTGGCGTGGTTACAAGCAGCAACGTTAGGCTATCAAGTGGGGCCTATTGGTTTAAGGCTTGAAGGGGTCGCCGTGAAGGCTGATGGTGAACAAGGGTTTTTTTACAACGTATGACACCTGATTATGCGTCATCAAATGGTCGTTTAGATATTTGGTGGAATTCGCGTTCTGATTTTAATGCAAATGGTGAGAAAGCCGTATTTGCTGAGGTAACTTATGATTTAGGCCATCTAAATCATTATTTGACAGGTTGGAAAACCGGTGCATCTTACGCTTATGGTTGGGATGCTAAACCAAACAAAAACTTTAATCAAAAAAACCGGTTAGTTGAATCAGCTTATAATTTTGATTTAAGTTATACCGTCCAAGATTCTTGGGCTAAAGATACGTCATTCCAATTACACTACACTAAATATAATAACCATGAAAATCATATAAATAGCTGGGGTGGTGGATATGGCAATATTTTCCAAGATGAGCGTGATGTTAAATTTATTGTCACTGTCCCATTCACTGTATTTAATGCTAAACAAAAATAGGTAACATTATGAAAAAGTTTAAATCAGCTATTCTTGCTACATCAATAGCATCTTTATTGAGTTTAGGTGCAGCACAATCGGTTAGTGCTTCACAAAAAACGGTTGATGTGATGAGTTCACAATTGCGCTTAAATTATCAGATTGTCGATAATAATGCCGTAAATGATGGCGTGGATTGCGCAGCATTAGGCGCAGATTGGGCGTCTTGTAACAAAGTTACCTTAACGCTAAATAACACAGGCCCAGCTATCACCAGTAAAGATTGGGCAATTTATTTTCATAATATCCGTATGATTTTGGCGGTAAATAATGATCAGTATAAAATTACCCATATAACCGGTGATCTACACAAACTGGAGCCAACAGAAAAATTTACTAAGATTCCAGCTAATTCGGCAGTAACGATTCCAATTATTGGTGAATATTGGCAAATCAGTGAAAGTGATGTTATGCCTAGATGGTATGTTACTTCTAGCAATGCTAAGCCAAAAATAATTAAAAATACCAATACTGATTCGGACAATTTGTCGGCGTTTGTTTCCCCATTAGGTGAGCAATGGAAGATTTCACCTAATGATCACAATATTTTAATGACGCCTGAAAATCGTTATCAACGTAACAGTGATATTCAAAAAATTGATGCTGAATTATTAAAAGGGCACATTTTACCCACACCAACTAAGCTGATTATTGGTAAAGAAAGTATTACCCTTAATAAAAATGGGGTTAATTTGGTACTTAACGACTTACCTAAAGCAAGCCAATCAGTGTTAGAGAGTCACTTCAAGCAATTAAATATTGCGGTGACAAAACAAGGTTTTAAAGTTAATGCCGCAATTGATAAAACCGCATTTGAAAACGGCGTTAATGGTAGTTATAAGTTGGATATTACACCACAAGGCGCAACGATTGTTGCATTTGATGAGAGTGGTATTTTTTACGGTGTGGAGTCAATATTATCATCAATTACCGTCAGTAAACCACAAGTGGTTAATGCACTTTCAGCCGAGGATGCGCCTCGATTTGAATATCGTGGAATGATGTTAGATACCGGTCGAAATTTTAAAAGCAAAAAAGCAGTTTTGCAGTTACTCGATATGATGTCGAAATATAAGATGAATAAATTCCACTTCCATTTAAGTGATGATGAGGGGTGGCGAATTGAAATTCCGGGCTTACCTGAACTTACCGATTTTGGTAGCAAACGTTGTCATGATTTGAGTGAAAAACAGTGCTTATTACCACAATTAGGATCGGGACCAAATAGCGATAATAATGGCAGTGGTTACTTTACACGAGCAGACTATATTGAAATAGTGAAGTATGCAAATGCACGATTCATTGAGGTCATTCCTGAAATAGATATGCCAGCCCATGCCAGAGCCGCTATCATGTCAATGGAAGTGAGATATCAACGTTTAATGGCTCAAGGAAAAACCAAAGAAGCTAATGAGTATCGCTTACTTGATCCAACCGATACATCAAATACCACCACCGTACAGTTCTATAATCGACAAAGCTATCTAAATCCATGTTTAGATTCTTCGAAGAAGTTTGTGGATAAGGTCATTGGTGAAATCGCCAAGATGCATGTCGAGGCTGGACAGCCGATAACAACATGGCATTTTGGTGGTGATGAGGCTAAAAATATCCACTTTGGCGGTGGTTACCAAGATATCCATGCAGCGAAAAAAGAAGCCGGTAAAGGTTTAATCGATCAGAGCGTGGAAGATCATCCATGGTCAAAATCACAAGCTTGTCAAACCTTTATCAAGCAAGGTATTGTTGAAAATATTGAACATTTGCCAAGTTATTTTGCTGTTGAAGTGAGTAAGATCATTAAAAATAACGGAATTAATCGCATGCAAGCTTGGCAAGACGGCGTAAAATTTGCAACTGATGCTAATGCTTTTGCGACCGATGAGGTGGTTGTCAATTTCTGGGATAATTTGTATTGGGGCGGTTATGATTCCGTCAATGAGTTTGCGAATAAAGGCTATAAAGTTATCGTATCTAATCCTGATTATGTTTATCTTGATATGCCTTACGAAGTCAATCCAAAAGAAAGTGGTTACTATTGGGCTGCGCGTTTCAATGATGAGCGTAAGATATTTAGTTTTGCACCAGATAATTTGCCTCAAAATGCGGAAACGTCGTTCGATCGCAATGGTGATGCATTTGCCGCAAAAGGTACAATGAATTGGCCGGGTGCATATGGGTTATCAGGACAAGTCTGGACTGAGAATATTCGTACAGACGATAAAATGGCTTATATGACTTATCCTCGATTACTCAGTGTTGCCGAACGCGCATGGCATAAAGCGGATTGGGAAACCAGCTATCAAAAAGATCGCGAATTTCAATTTGGTAAAACCCAATATGTTGATCAGCAAAAGCTGCTTAATGATTGGAATCTATTTGCTAATTTAATCGGGCAACGTGAGTTAGCCAAATTAGATCTAGCTGCAGTTCATTATCGCTTGCCAGTTCCTGGTGCGAAGATTGAAGATGGTAAATTAATTGCCAATGTGGTCTTTCCGGGATTAGCTATTGAATATTCGACAGATAATGGAAAAAATTGGCGTTCTTATAATGGCCCAGTAGCGATAAATAGCAACGGTCCAGTTTTAATTAGAACAGTGTCCGCTAATCATGAAAGAACTAGCCGTATTGAACAGCTAAAATAGGCAATCAAACGATTCTTATCCTGTTTACTGACGGATAAGAATCGTCATGATTAAAAACAGATTATCTGCTAGTGAATGGTGTCGTTAACGTCATCTTCATCAAATTGATCATCACTACCATCTTCAAAATAAGTTCCCCAACCGTCATAATTGACACCAAATTGATTGGCAAGCTTAATAACCTCGGCAATTTGAGCATTAATTAACTCAGCATTTAATGGGCTTTCAGTGATAATATCAAAACCAATGACAAAATTGCCAGCATCATCAATGTCTTCATCGGGATCAGTTGCTTCGTAGCCTAATTTGTAGGCTTCAACAGCTACTTTTTCTAATTTATCAAAATCTTGCGATGAAATATGGTGCTCAATAATATACAATGCATGTGGATCACTACCATCGTCTAAAAGTTCTTGAATAATAGCTAACGTGTCTTGCTGAGCAAGCTGGATTTGATCTTTCATAATATACCTTTTAGTGGTCGTGCAAATTGTGTGGTATATTACACGTTTAAAAATAATTTTCGAGAAAAAAGTGATCGTTGACTTACATTCGCATACAACCGCATCAGATGGCATTTTAACACCAAGTGAGCTGGTCAAAAGAGCAGCAGATAATCAAATCAGCATGTTGGCGATTACTGATCACGATACGATCAAAGGCCTACCAGAAGCAAAAGCGACCATCGAGCGTGACAATTTGCCGGTAAAGTTAATTTATGGTGTTGAAGTATCGACGATATGGAAAAATAACGAAATTCATATTGTTGGATTGAATGTCGATATTGACAATCCGCAGTTACTTGAGTTGCTCTTGACACAAGAACAAGGGCGGATTGATAGGGCTATTAGCATTAGTGAAAAATTGGCTAAAGTGAGCATAAATGATGCTTATCACCAAGCGCAACAATTTTCTAAAGGTGATATTGTTTCTCGCGCCCATTTTGCCCGTTTTTTAGTGGCGAATGGTTATGTGAAAGATGTCAAACGCGCATTTAAAAAATATTTAGGAAAAGGTGGTTATGCTTATGTGCCAGCAAAATGTTGCAGTATTGCCGATGCAATTAATGCAATTCATAATGCAGGAGGACAAGCCGTATTAGCGCACCCATCTCGTTATGATTTGACCTTAACTAAATTGAAATTATTAATTAGTGAATTTAAAAGCTGTGGTGGTGATGCGATGGAAGTGTCACAGAGCAGGCAAACTCAAGATGATTTGCAACGATTGGCAAAATTGGCTAATGAGTTTGACTTATTGGCCTCGCAAGGTTCGGATTTTCATGATTTGGTTAATTATCTTGATCTCGGCAAAACCACACCATTGCCAGGTAGTGTAACACCCATTTGGCATGATTGGATATGATAAATAGATTGGACAAAAATCGCGTTAATTAACTTGTTGAACCGTGACGAAATCCACTTTCCTCACATTTTTTTCCAGTAATCAAGAAAGAAGAATATTATGAGCCAAACTTTTTATATTCATCCTGATAATCCACAACCCCGATTATTAGATCACGTTGTCAAAATATTAAATGACGGTGGCGTGATAGCATTTCCAACTGATTCCGGTTATTCGCTAGGCTGTTTACTTGATAATAAGTATGGCGTAGATCGCATTTGCCAAATTCGAGATCTTGATAAACATCATCATTTTACCTTGATGTGTCGTGATCTATCCGAATTATCCGCTTATGCCTATGTCAATAACAGCACTTTTCGACTATTAAAAAATAATACGCCAGGTAAATATGTCTTCATTTTACAAGCAAGCAAAGAAGTGCCACGACGATTGATGAACGAAAAACGCAAAACAATTGGGTTGCGTATTCCTGATAATAAAATAGATTTAGCACTGCTTGAATTATTAGGACAACCTTTAATGACCACAACGCTCATTTTACCTAACGAAAATGAAGCCCAGTCCGATCCGGAAGAAATTGAAGATAAAATTGGTCATCAACTTGATGCCATTGTTCATGGTGGTTATATTAGCGAACAACCAACGACTGTTATTGATTTAACCAATGATTATCCTGACATTATTCGAAAAGGCAGTGGTGATACTAGCCCTTTTGAATAATAAAATAATCTATATATCAATAATTTACCAAGTAACCAATGATACCTGAGAAGGTAACAGCGAGGATTATATGAAACAAAATAGATCTGCATTTTCCCCAAAAACAAATGGAGCAGATAAGGCGGCAGCGCAGGCAAAGACTACTGCGCGTAAAACCGCTAGTTCAACGACAGTATTGAATCGTAAAGTGTCCCCAAAAGACAATACCGAAAAATTGCAAAAAGTATTAGCCAATTTAGGCAATGGCTCACGTCGTGAAATTGAAGCAATGATTGCTGCTGGCAAAATTAGCGTTGATGGCAAAATAGCTACGTTGGGTGACCGCGTTGATGTGAATGCTAGCCCAAAAATCCGCATTAATGGCCACTTAATACAGTTACGAAACAAAGACAAAGAAGTGTGTCGAGTACTGGCTTACTATAAACCAGAAGGCGAAATCTGCTCACGTAACGATCCTCAAGGGCGAGCCACTGTATTTGAACGCTTACCGCGCTTAAAAAATGCTCGTTGGATCAATATTGGTCGGCTCGATATTAATACCTCGGGTTTATTACTCTTTACTACCGATGGTGAACTTGCCAATCGACTCATGCACCCAAGGCATGAAATTGAACGAGAATATGCCGTACGCGTATTTGGCAATATTACCGATGAACAACTTAACCAACTTCGCAAAGGCATTCAGCTTGAAGATGGCCCTGCGGCTTTTAACTCAATCAAACCACAAGGCGGTGACGGTTTGAATCAATGGTTTAATGTGGTTATTACTGAAGGGCGTAATCGAGAAGTCCGCCGCATGTGGGAAGCCGTCGATGTCCAAGTTAGCCGCTTGTTACGCATTCGTTATGGTAATATCACTTTACCGAAAGGCTTGTCACGTGGCACATGGATGGAGCTAGGTATTGATTCGGTCAATTACTTACGTGAACTTGTCGGTTTACCAGCAGAAGTGAAAAGCTTTACCGCTAAATCATCATCCGATAAACGCGTTGTTAGGCCAAAACGCGTCAAACTAAATCAAACCACAAGAACAACGCGTTCAAGAGTAAATAAAAAACCAACGCGAATTTAAAGCGTTAAATACAAAATAATGAAGCCCCAAAATCACAAAAAAATGTGAGGAAAGGGGTTTTTGAAGCCTATAAATGCCTTAAGTTCCAGTTTTCATTACACTTTATTGTCATGTTTAGGTACAAAAAAACCGCTCATATCAACGTGTTCATGCTCAAGCAACCAAATCTTCTTATCAATCCCACCTGCATACCCCGTTAAATTCCCTTTCACGCCAACCACTCTGTGGCAAGGAATAATGATGGATAGCGGATTATGTCCAACCGCGCCACCCACCGCTTGGCTGGACATGCTAGGTTTGTTGATTTTTTTGCCAATTTGTTTGGCAATATCGCCATAAGTAATCACTTCGCCATAAGGAATCGTTGTCAATATATCCCATACCATATGCCTAAATTCACTGCCTTGTGGCGCGATGGCTAGTTGTGTAATGGCGGGATTTTTGCCGGAAAAGTAATTGTCTAACCATTTTTTTGTTTGGTTAAAAATCGCTAAGTTGGGCATTTGTTGTTTGTTTGCTTTTAGCATTTGGCCAAAATGGGGCTGCCCTTCAATCCAGACGCCGACTAATTTATCTTGCTGACTAGCTAGCGTGATTTTCCCCATTGGGGATGAATAGTCACTGATATAAAACATAAAAGAATCCTTATTTTAAACGATAAAGTCGTTAAGCTAGCGTTGGTGGTTAGTTGGTGTATTGTCTAATAATAACAATAGATGTGCCACCATAATATTAGTGGTTTTAGTAGGTTTAGTGATTTTTAGAGGTTTAAACCCCCCTTTCCTCAACTTTTTGTCGTGTTTTAATGGTGGAGTGTGTTGTTAATGAGATACGCTATTTTAAGGCGATTTTTAAAAAATATGCTATACTAGCGCTTTATTTGAATTAGTAGAGAGATTATTTTGCAACAATCGTTACAAGATTTTATTATTGATAAAATTGATGATCTAAAAGGTATGGATATTGTTACCCTTGATGTTCGCGGTAAATCAAGCATTACTGATTATATGATTATCTGTACTGGGAATTCAAATCGCCATGTTTCGTCAATAGCAGGGCATTTAATTGATGAGGCTAAAAAGCAGGGGCATTCAGTTTTAGGTAGTGAAGGCCAAAATGATGCTGATTGGGTTGTGGTTGATATGGATTCGGTGATTGTTCATATCATGCAAGAAGAGAGCCGACAATTATACGAACTCGAGAAGCTTTGGAGTTAGCCGCGTGAAAATACAGCTTGTTGCTGTTGGCACAAAGATGCCAAATTGGGTAACCACTGCTTTTGATGATTATCAATCTCGCTTCCCTAAGGATATGCCTTTGGAATTGGTTGAAATCCCTGCAGGGAAACGCACGAAGAATGCCGATATTGCACGAATTTTGGATAAAGAGGGCGAGCAGATGCTAGCTGCGTGTGGTAAGGGTAATCGTATTGTGACCTTGGATATTCCCGGTAAGCCTTATACAACTCATGATTTAGCTAAGCAATTAGAACGCTGGAAAATCGATGGGCGTGACGTGAGTCTGTTAATTGGTGGTCCTGAAGGTTTGTCCCCTGCTTGTAAAGCTGCAGCTGAGCAGAGTTGGTCATTGTCACCCTTAACGCTACCACATCCATTAGTGCGGGTGATTGTTTCTGAAAGTCTTTATCGGGCTTGGAGTTTGACCACTAATCATCCTTATCATCGCGAATAGGTTGAATATTAAAATGAGTACTTTTATTTTAGATTTGCAAATTGCCTCAGAGCAACAAGATAATCTACCAACTGAGCAACAAATTATGCAGTGGTTAGAGGTGATTTTACCGCAGTTTGTAGATAATGCTGAAGTCACTATTCGTATTGTCGACAAGGAAGAGAGCCAGTATCTTAATCATACTTATCGCAATAAAGATAAACCAACTAATGTGTTGTCATTTCCGTTTGTGTCGCCAATTGAAATTGAGGTTCCGTTACTCGGTGATTTGGTAATTTGTAAACAAGTCGTTGAAGCCGAAGCAAGCGAGCAACAGAAGTCGTTAACTTCACACTGGGCACATATGATTGTGCATGGCTGTTTACATTTATTGGGATATGATCATATTCTTGACGAAGAAGCCGAAGAAATGGAAAATATCGAAATAGAGATAATGGCGCAATTGGGATTTGATAATCCTTATTTGTTACTTGATTAAGTAACGTTTTTTAATAACCCATTTGATATTCAAATAGTAACAATAAATCCAAACTATATTTGATATTACAAAAAGAAAGGAAAAGAGCAAATGAATGATGATAATCACCGGAGACCCAAAAAAGGGTTTGCATTATGGTTAAGTCAATTATTCAATTCAGAACCAAAAGATAAAGATGAACTGATTGAAGTTATTCGTGAAGCCGAAGAAAATGAACTTATTGATCCTGATACTCTCGATATGATCGAAGGTGTTATGGATATAGCCGATCAACGCATTCGCGATATTATGATCCCCCGCTCCCAAATTGTAACAATCAAAGATAATTTTACCCTTGATGAATGCTTAGATATTATTTCTAAACACGGCCATTCACGCTATCCTGTTATTAGTGAAGATAGAGACCATATTGAAGGGGTTTTGTTAGCTAAAGATTTACTTATTTATATTCGACAAGGCGTTAACGATTTTGATCTGAAGAAAATCCTTAGACCAACGGTTGTTGTTCCTGAAAGTAAACGCGTTGATCATATGTTAAAAGAGTTTCGTATGCAGCGCTATCATATGGCAATGGCCATTGATGAGTTTGGCGGCGTTTCTGGCTTAGTGACTATCGAAGATATTTTGGAACTTATTGTTGGTGATATTGAAGATGAGTACGATGAAGTTGAAGATCGCAATATTCGCCGTTTGTCACCATCGGTCTATTCAGTCCGCGCCCTCACCCCTGTCGAAGATTTTAATGAGATTTTTGCGACAATGTTTAGTGATGAAGAAATGGATACTATTGGTGGTTTTGTGATGCAACATTTTGGGCGTTTACCTATCCGCGGAGAAACAATTACTATAAATGGCTACCAATTTAAAGTAACAATTGTTGACCGTAGACGTATCATACAATTACATGTCACGATTCCTGAAGATGCAACAGTACCTAATTTAGAACAGCAGGAAAATGCTTAAGCAAGTTTTATTGAGTTTTCTTTTTGGCTCAGTCGCCGTATTTAGTTACGCCCCCTTTCACATTTGGCCTTTAGCCTTTGTATCGTTTGCGGGGCTCTTGTGGCTAATTGCAGGTAAATCGAAGAAAAAGGCCATGCTTGTTGGCTTTAGTTGGGGCTTTGGCTACTTTTTGGCCGGCGTTCACTGGGTTTATGTTAGCATTAAACAATATGGTGAATTACCGACATCAATCGCTATTATTATTTTAGGGCTGTTAATCGCCTATTTAGCGCTTTATCCGATGCTATTTGCTTTATTATTAAAAGTATGTGATCGTTTTGTCGCCAATTTTTCAATAAAGCAACTTGTTTTCGTTGCGCCCATTTTGTGGCAAGTCACTGAGTTTTTAAGAAGTTATATTTTAACTGGCTTTGCTTGGTTGGAGTTAGGATATAGTCAGCTTGATAGTCCGTTACGTGGTTATTTTCCAATAATTGGTGTTAACGGGGTAACGTTGCTGTTGACAATATGCTGTGGATTATGTGTTTACTGTTTATACAAGGTAATCTATTCCCCAGCTAAAAAGCACTTATCTGGTGCAATTATTGCACTATTAATGCTCTTTATTGCACCAATGTTATTCAATTCAATTAATTGGACTTACGTTGACCATACTCGCTCAGCGAATTTTGCGTTGATTCAAGGGAATATTTCGCAATCATTACGTTGGACGAGAGAACAGTTGAATGATACGTTGCAGATTTATGGTTCATTAACAGAAAAGAATTTAGGTAAAAATAAAATTATTATTTGGTCAGAAGCAAGTATTACTGATTATGAAATAAATCAACAACCTTTTTTACAGTTTTTGGATAACGAAGCTAGAGCACATGATAGTGAAATTGCAGTTGGTATTATAGATTATCGCATGGGATGGAATAGCTATCAAGCTCATCCAAATATCTATAATACTTTGCTCGTGTTAGGTGAGAAAATCCCCTATCAATACCCTAACACTAATCGATACCAAAAACATCATTTGGTGCCATTTGGTGAATTTACCCCTTTTGAGTCATTGCTAGAACCAATTGCCAAAGTGCTTAATATCCCTATGTCGTCCATGCAAGCTGGCGCAGAAAAACAACCCCAGCTTTCGATAAAGGGCTTTAAGTTTACTACCGCTATTTGTTATGAGGTGATTTTATCTGATTTGGTATGGGGTAACTTTGCATCCGACACAGATTTTCTGTTGACAGTCTCAAATGACGCTTGGTTTGGTGATAGTATTGGACCAAAACAACATTTGCAGATGGCTCAAGCCAGAGCGCTTGAGTTTGGTCGCCCATTGATTCGTAGTACCAATTCCGGCATTACTGCGATTATTGATCATCATGGCGATATTGTTAAGCAATTGCCACAATTTGAAACCAATGTTTTAAATTATTCTTTATCACCTACGATTGGTTTAACGCCTTATGCCCAATTAGGGAAAATACCTTATTATCTTATTATTTCAATGCTATTTATTTTTATTTTTGTAAAAAAACGTCACTAATGAATTTTTGGCACAAAAATTGCTTGTATATTATTGAAATTCAAAAAATTGTCTGCATTAAAAATTCATTAAGACCTAGATGTTTCTAGGCCGTGACTTGCCTTTTTAATTGATAAATAAACAGTAAAAAGTACTTTTATGCTAAAAAATAAGTTATAATATACCCCCTTTGTAAAAATATTAAATTTATTTAATATGATACAAATTAAACAGTAGGAGATGAGTATGAACAAAAAGACAAAATTAACCAAATTAGTGTTATCATTAGCAATGCTTGGACTAATGAGTGGTGCCGCTGTTGCTGAAGAATTAAATGGTACATTAGACAAAATAAAAAAAAATGGTGTAATTGTCGTAGGACATAGAGAATCATCAGTCCCGTTCTCATATTATGGTGATGACCAAGCAGTGGTTGGTTATTCTCAAGATTACTCAGATCTTATTGTTAATGCGGTAAAAAAAGAGTTAAACATGCCTAATTTGCAAGTTAAATACTTACCGCTAACTTCTCAAAACCGTATTCCACTGTTACAAAACGGTTCTTACGATTTTGAATGTGGTTCAACAACCAATAATCTTTCTCGTCAACAACAAGTTGATTTTTCAAATACGATCTTTATTGTTGGCACTCGCTTTTTAGTTAAAACTAGTAGCAATATAAAAGATATTGACGATTTGAAAGGTAAAAATGTGGCTATAACTTCAGGTACAACATCCGAAGTTATGCTTAACAAAATCAATACTGAAAAAGGATTAAATATTCGTATTATTGCGACCAAAGATCATGGCGATGCATTTCGTATACTTGAAAGTGGGCGAGCTGCTGCATTTCTTATCGATGATGCATTATTAGCTGGTGAGCGTTCTAAAGCCAAAAAACCTGAGCAATGGGAAATTGTAGGTACACCATTGTCTTATGAAGCCTATGGCTGTATGCTGCGTAAACAAGACCCTCAATTTAAAGCTTTAGTCGATAAAACTATTTCAGAAGCACAAACTTCAGGTATCGCCGAAAAGTCATATAACCGCTGGTTTAAGCAACCTATTCCACCAAAAGGGTTGAATATGAACTTTGATATGTCTCCTGAGATGAAAGAACTTTTCGCTCATCCTAATGATAAAACATTAGATTAATACGCAGATATTTTCCCATAAGGACGCAGGTAACTGCGTCCATCATCTTATTTAGTACTATATTGCATTTTTTTATATGTTGGAGTATTTATGACAACAAATTGGAATTGGAAAATTTTTCTCCAACCGGCACCTTTTGGGGATACGACGTATCTAGGCTGGTTGTGGTTAGGTTTCCAAATGACCATATTGCTAGTTATTACATCAGGAACTGTTGCTTTTCTGGTTGGTTCGTTATTTGGTGTGCTAAGAACGTTACCTAATCGCTTTTTATCTGGCTTAGGTGCATGTTATGTTGAAATTTTTAGGAATATCCCATTAATTATTCATTTATTCTTTTGGGTTGAAGTTGTCCCCGTGTTGGCACCGGAATCTGTTCGTGATTGGTTATATAGTCTTGACCCTACGATATTCATCTTATTAATGTCAACCATGGGATTAGGATTATTCACAGGTGCACGTATTTGTGAACAAGTGAGAGCCGCTATTCAGTCAATCCCTGCTGGTCAGAAAAGTGCGGGAATTGCATTAGGGTTAACCCTGAAACAAACCTATTTGTATATTTTATTGCCAAATGCTTATCGACGTGTGTTGCCACCGTTAACATCTGAAATGTTAAATATGGTTAAAAACTCTGCTGTTGCCTCAACTGTTGGTTACGTCGAATTAACCAAACAAGCTAACAAATTGCTTGAACATGCAGGCCAACCTTATGAGTCATTCATAGCGATTACATTTGGATATGTACTTATCAATGTCGTTATAATGTTTACTATGCAATATATTGAGAAAAAATTACGACTCCCTGGCGTATTGGGAGGTAAATCATGATGGATTTAGAATGGGGACAAATCCTACCTAATTTACCTTATATCATGAGAGGTATGTTATTAACTTTAGAGATAACATTTACCGCTGTGATTTTTGGTATTATTTGGGGAACACTACTTGCCATTATGCGACTTTCTTCGATTAAAGTGCTACGTTGGTTTGCTTTGTGCTATGTGAATATATTCCGTTCAATTCCATTAATGATGGTTTTGCTCTGGTTTTATTTGCTTATGCCTCAGCTATTAGAAAAGATTTTGAATCTTCCGCCCACAACAGATATACGTTTCGTATCGGCATTAGTCGCTTTTGCGTTATTTGAGGCGGCTTACTATTCGGAAATTATTCGAGCTGGTATTCAAAGTGTATCTAAAGGTCAAATCAGTGCCTCGTTAGCGCTAGGTATGACTAAAAGTCAAGCGTTAAGAATGGTGATTTTACCGCAGGCATTTCGTATTATGGCACCACTATTATTAACGCAGGGAATTATATTATTCCAAGATACAACGCTTATTTATACATTAAATTTAGCTGATTTCTTCTATCGTGCGGTTGATATTGTAGGCCAAAGAGATGGTTTAATTGTTGAAATGGTATTATTTACAGGGGCTGTTTACTTTGTTATTTGCTTCACCGTTTCACTTCTAGTTAATTATTTTAAGAAAAGGATTACTCGATGATCTCCTTAGAAAATGTATCAAAATGGTACGGAAAATTTCAAGTATTAAAAAACTGTACTACAAGAGTAGGTAAAGGTGAAGTTGTCGTTGTTTGTGGACCTTCTGGTTCAGGTAAATCAACACTCATTAAAACCGTAAATGCTTTAGAGCCTATTCAAGAAGGTAAGATTATTATTGATGGAACTGAAATTACCAGTAAATCAACTAATTTAGCCAAATTACGTTCTAAAGTGGGAATGGTGTTTCAACACTTTGAGCTTTTTCCGCATTTAACGATTTTGAAGAATTTGACGCTCGCTCAAATTAAAGTGTTGGGTCGTTCTAGTGATGAGGCTCGGGAAAAGGCGGTTTCGCTTTTAGATCGTGTTGGTTTGTTAGCTCATGCAAATAAGTACCCTTCCCAGCTTTCTGGCGGTCAACAACAACGTGTTGCGATTGCTCGTGCGCTTTGCATGGATCCTATTGTTATGTTATTTGATGAGCCAACTTCTGCACTCGATCCAGAAATGGTTAACGAGGTATTGGATGTTATGGTTGAATTAGCCTACGAAGGGATGACTATGATGGTTGTTACCCACGAAATGGGCTTTGCTCGTAAAGTTGCACACCGAGTTATCTTTATGGATGCGGGTGAAATCATTGAAGACACATCTAAAGAACAGTTCTTTACTAACCCACAATCTGATCGTGCTAAAGACTTTTTAGCTAAAATCATCCATTAATTGGTAAAATAGAAGCACCACCCTTCATTGGTTGGTGCTTACTTTATCCTCTCGTAAATTCTATTTTTTCTATTTTGAATAATTTTTTATTTGTTCAACTAGTCCGCTTTCCCGATGTATTTGGCTTTTAACTACACGTTCTAAAATTTTTGTGTCAGCATAAATTGATACTGATTTTTTAGCTCGGGTTATTGCGGTATAGAGTAATGATCGATTGAGTAATGGCGAAAATTCTGTTGGCAAGATGATGTTAACATGATCAAATTCTGAGCCTTGAGATTTGTGTATTGTCATAGCATAGGCGGTTTCGTGTTCTGGCAGTCGATATGGTGAAAAACCTTTGATTGTACCATCAGAAAATGGAAAATAAACTCGCAATTTGGAGTTGTCTTGTTCGGCGGTTAGCGTAATACCTATATCACCATTATATAAGCCTAATGATGTGCTATTACGTAAGATCATCACTGGCCGACCGATATACCATTGATCGCAATGCCTTATTTCAATTAATTTGTGTTTAGCCAATAGTAGTTCAATTTGTTTGTTTAATCCTTCTACGCCAAACTTACCTTCACGCACTGCACAAAGCAATCGATATTCTGAGAATTTAGTTAAGATTGTAGCAATATCATTATTTTGGTGCTGTTTGATGGTTTTTAGGTAATGTTTATAGTGTTCAACACAATCGTTTAAAACCGCTTGATAAGTTTGGTTTGATGAGAGTTCATAATAATTAATATCTTGCAACGCATTATCCGCAAGCAATTTTTTGACATCAAGATACCGCCCTTCTTTTACTGCATTTGCCAGCAATCCAATTCCCGATGATTCATTGAATCGATAACTTTTTTTCAATAAACAGATGCTATCAGTAATCACACTTGTTGGTTGGTCTTCGATTGGGATAATATAGCCTGTCAATCTGCTTAGTTCATCCGCTCTAGACTGGCTATATCCATTTGAAATAAAGTCACATAAGTCACCAAATACTGCCCCCGCTTCAACGGAAGATAATTGATCTTTATCTCCTAGTAAAATTAATCGAGCTGAATCAGGTAAAGCTTCAATGATTCTTGCCATCATATTGAGATCAACCATTGAAGCTTCATCAATCACAAGCACATCAATATGCAGTTGATTATGTTTATTATAACTAAATGAGCGATTATCGGCTTTTGCCCCCAATAAGCGGTGAAGTGTTACCGCTTCAGTTTTAATATTCAGTGATTGAAAGGATAATTGTTCAATTGCTCGGCTTAATGATTCGGTTAGCCTTGATGCCGCCTTGCCAGTTGGTGCTGCCGACACGATTCGGGTTGCTGGGTTGTTTAATACTATCCCGGCCAAAATTTTAGCTACCGTGGTTGTTTTACCCGTACCCGGCCCTCCTGATATAATGGCAATTTTACGCGTTAATGCAACCGCAACAGCAATCTTTTGCCAATCGATACTTTTGTTATCGTTAACAAAAAGTTGGTCAAGAATGTTTTTTAAGTTAACTTGTTCGTTAGATGTCACATCCAATTGAGTTCGATTAAAATATTGAGCAACAAAACGTTCATCTGACCACATACGTTGAAAATAGAGCTTATTTTCAATAAAAATAAGCGGGGAAAGCTGATCACCATAGCTCACTACATATTTATTAGCAGCTAAATTAAGCACGTTAATCCAATCATCAAGTGTTGGTGAATCGAGTTCCTGCCAAATTTGTGGCTCAATGTTTTGTTGATTTAGCTGAGTAAGATCGAGGCATACATGACCAGATCTTACTTCCATGCTTAACGATAAAACTAAAAAAGTAAAACGTTTAGCCATGGTTTCATCTTCACGACCAATTTTATTAATAAAAAATTGTGCTAAATGAAGATCAAGCAAACTTATCTGACTGTTTTGCTTAAATTTTTCTAACCATGTTGTTAACATAATTTGTGCTTTATTTGATTAGGGTTATAAACCGAATATGTCTTTTTCTTTATCGCTAGGATATTTTGTATTTTCATTTTAGCTATTCCCTATATTACACAGTTTTTAATAATTAACCGATTAAGAAGTGTTATTAAAAATATAATCATCTACAGTTGTTAGACAAAAATTTTTACCATTTTATATTCAATTGCCATAAGATTTAAATTATAAATAAAATTATTTATTTTTGTTTAATATATTGAACAATTATTAAAATTGATGTAAATTGTGTTACATATAAAAAACAAAAAATAAGGGAAGGAAATTGTATGAATGGTTTTGGTTATTTAAAAACAGCTATAAAACGCAAAAACTTATCATTACAAGCAGTTGCTGATGCTTGCCAAATGACTAAAGGCTATCTAAGTCAACTGATTAACAATAAAGTCAAAAACCCCAGCGCACAAAAATTGCAGGCACTTCACCAGTATTTACAAATTGATCCCAATAGTAAAAACAAAAAAATCGGCGTGGTTTTTGGTAAGTTTTATCCATTGCATACTGGTCACATCTATCTTATTCAACGTGCAATTAGTCAAGTTGATGAACTTTATGTCATCCTTTGCTCTGATACAATTCGTGATATGACACTATTCGAACAAAGTGCCATGTCTCGCCAACCAACTATCAACGATAGGATCCGTTGGTTATTACAAACGTTTAAATATCAAAAAAATATCCATATTGAACTTTTAGAAGAAGATGGCATACCTGCCTACCCAAATGGTTGGAATGAATGGAGTGTTCGCGTAAAAAAATTATTTAAAGAAAAGGGAATTAATCCTAATTGCGTTTATTCCAGTGAACCTCAAGATGTGGCGATGTATAAGGATTTACTCGGTTTAAATACGGTACTTATTGATCCTAATCGCCGATTTATGCAAGTCAGTGGTTCGCAAATTCGCCAAGCACCTTTAAAAAATTGGCAATATATACCGACAGAAGTTAGGCCATTCTTTGTGAGAACAGTGGCAATTCTTGGTGGTGAGTCAAGTGGTAAATCGACATTAGTTAATAAGTTAGCAAATATGTTTAATACCACGAGTGCTTGGGAATATGGACGCGACTATGTATTTTCTCAACTTGGTGGTGATGAACGTGCATTACAATATACTGACTATGATAAGATCGCATTAGGACATGCACAATATATCGATTTTGCCATTAAACATGCTAACAAAGTGTCATTTATTGATACTGATTTTATTACCACTCAAGCATTTTGCAAAAAATATGAAGGTAAAGAGCATCCATTTTTACAAGCAATGATCAATAACTATCGATTCGACTTGGTTATTTTATTAGGTAATAACACGCCTTGGGTGGCTGATGGGTTACGTAGTCTAGGTAGTTCAAAACAGCGCAAAGATTTTCAGCAATTATTAATAACGTTATTAGAAAAAAATAACATTAGCTATGTAAAAATAGATTCACCTGATTATGAAGAGCGCTATTTGCGCAGCATTGAATTAGTTAACCAGCTTATCAACGATGAAGAGTATTAATTATGAATAATTTAAGAGATCTTGTTATCACTATTGGTCGCAATAAATTTTATCCATTTTTTTGTATTATTGGTGTCACAATTGCCTTTTTATATACTGATCCATTCAATAATTTTGATCTGCGTTATGCTTTGTCATACATAGGCGCTTTTTGTGGATTGTTATGTGTAATATTATTAGCTAAGCGAAAAAATTCAGGTAATGTGCTTGGTATGCTTGCTGTAATAGCTGAATGTTGTGCCAATTTTCTTGGTGGTAATATTGGTGCTGGCTTACCAACTTTTTATTATTTTGGCTCACATATCTATGGATTATTTACTTGGCAAAAAAATCTGGATGAAAATAAAAATGTGAAAACTCGCTCTTTAAATGAAAACGCATTTTTGTATACGTTGATATTTCTAATTGCTGCGGCATTTTTTAATGTCTATTTAACTGCTGAAATTGGTGTGACTAATACTTTGTATCAACTCATTACTAACTGCTTTATATTTGGTTTAGGAATAGTTGCTCAGTTATTATTAATGATGAGATATTCATTCAATTGGTATTTATGGGTATTATTAAATGTGCTGGTTATCGGTTTAAATATTTATACTAATAATATCGTTATCGCAACTCAGTATTTGATTTATCTATTTAATGCAATATATGGTATTTGCGAATGGAAGGTTTCAGAACAAGAAGAACGTTAATTGCTGTTTAGTAAAATATTTTCATTAAAAAATAGAAAATAATTTAATTATTTTCTATTTTTTAAAAATTATTCTAAATCACCATCAACAAGAGGAACAAATTTTACTTCACCTATATTTTCAATAATAAAGTTATCTCCATCGCGTTGAATTAATTGTAATATTTGCTTATTTTCACCTACGGGTAATACTAATCTTCCTTTATTAGCTAGTTGTGCTAATAGGTTTTGTGGTACTTCTGAAGCTGCTGCTGTTACGATTATACCATCAAATGGACCTCGTTCAGGCCAACCTTGCCAGCCATTACCATGGCGAGTTGAGATGTTATGGATATCAAGTCTCTTTAATCGTCGTTTAGTATTCCACTGTAAGCTTTTTATTCTTTCTATTGAACAAACATGATCAACAAGCTTAGCTAAAACAGCAGTTTGGTATCCCGAACCAGTACCAATTTCCAGCACCTTGGAACTTGGTGTCAACCTTAATAATTCAGTCATTTTAGCAACAATATAAGGCTGAGAGATGGTTTGCCCACTGCCTATAGGCAATGAACGATCATCATAAGCTTGGTGAGAAAGGGCTTCATCAATAAAATTTTCGCGCGGTATTGAAGCTATAGCATCTAAAACACGATCATCTTTTATTCCTTGTTGACGCAAGAGTTTAATTAGGGACTGCATTTTTAGGCTTTGCATTTTGGTTACTCATTTCCAATTATCAATTCGCGTAAAACACTTGTAGCATAACAACCTGAAGGCAAATAAAAACTGATTTCTAGATCATTTTCGCCAATCCATTGCCATTCAAGTTGTTCTGGACGTAATAATATTGAACGCCTTGCTGTTTCCATTCGTTCTTTCTTAAATAATTCTTTAAAACAAGACCAACGTTCTAAACAATTTGTTTCAAATTCTAAAACAACAGATGTCGTACCCAATGGCGAATCCCCAACCATTGGTGCGGTAATATTAATTTCACCATTTTGTAAACGTTGCTGTAAAAGCAATAACTCTTCAGTTTTACATAAAAACCAACTATTACTTTTAGATAGTTGTAATATATCACCATCAAGGACTGTTTGCTGAATATTTTGTCCAATTCTTTGGCTTACTATATCGTTAAAAATAGCACTGCGAGCGGCAGAAAGGTAAAAACTTCTTTTTTTACGATCTTTAACTGATATTTCACCGTTTGCCCATTTTACGGCTTGGCTGATATTATTTTGATCTCGCCCAAACCGTTGTTCACCAAAATAATTGGGAACACCATGTTGTTTGATTGAGTTTAATTTTGGTTCGATTTGTTGTTTATCACTCAAATTTCTTAAAGCAATTTTAAAGCGATTGCCTTTTAAAGCCCCTATTTTTAATTTCTTATTATGTCGAGTAATTTGTAATATTCGGCAACCAGTTAAGTCAAATTGAGAAAAGTCAGGGGTTTCTTTACCCGGCATATGTAAGCTGAACCATTGCTGAGTGACAGCTTGTCGATCTTTAAGGCCGGCATAACTCACATTTTTAGCTGAAATACCAACATATTTAGCTAACTGTTCAGCAACAAAAAGTGTGTTACAATCTTTTTTCTCTAGGTAAACGAGAACATGCTCACCTTCACCAGTCAGCTCAAAACCAAGCTCCTCAATAACGATAAAATCTTCATATTGTTGCTTGTATAAACCATGCGCTGTAGGCTTACCATAAAAATAATTAAGTTCTGCTAACACTTATTTCGCCTATCGTTTAATTTGTGTTTAAGTTTTTGCTATTTTTGCTTTTAGTTAATAATACTACCGCTTCACAAGCTATACCTTCTTTACGGCCTGTAAAACCTAATTGTTCTGTTGTGGTCGCTTTGACACTAATTTGGTCAAAATGCGCTTGCAAATCTTCAGCAATATTGACACGCATCTGATCAACATGAGGTCTCATTTTTGGCTCTTGTGCAATAATGGTGGTATCCAAATTAACTAGCTCATAACCTTTAGATTGAATAAGTCGGTAAACTTCTTGTAATAAAAATCGGCTGTTTATACCTTTGTATTTTGGATCAGTATCAGGGAATAGTTTGCCTATATCTCCCAAAGCCAAAGCGCCAATTAAAGCATCTGTAATAGCATGTAACACAACATCACCATCAGAATGGGCAATAAGCCCATATTGATAAGGTATCGTTACTCCACCTAAGGTAATTGGTCCTTCACCACCAAATTTGTGTACATCAAATCCATGACCTATTCGCATAATCTACCTATATTGATTTTGATTAGTTAAATAAAATGAAGCCAAACTTAAATCTTCTGGACGAGTGATTTTTATATTATCACGACGGCATTCAATTAATAATGGATGACCACCACAGTACTCTATCGCCGATGCTTCATCGGTAATTGCAACATGATTTTTTAACGCTTTGCTTAAACATGTTTTAAGTTCACCGGCATTGAAGAGTTGAGGCGTTGCAGCCCCCCATAAATAAGTCCGATCGACTGAATGGTTAATAATATTGGAGTTAGCCGTATAAGCTTGCTTGATAGTATCACTTAGTGGTGTTGCTAATATTCCGCCTTTATTTTCTTGTAGGACCCGATTTATCAATTTAGTAATATCTTCGTGATCAACACAGGGCCTTGCGGCATCATGAACTAACGCCCATTGATTTTCGCCGATTAAACTCAAACCAGCTAAAACAGATTCGGCACGAGTTTTGCCACCATAAGTTACTTTCACATTGTCTCTTGATGCAATATCCAGTGCGCTAAAAAACTTATCTTCTGGGCTGATAACCACCACTACTTGATTAATTTTGGGATGAGTTAATAATTTTTGTAAAGTATGTTCCAAAATTGTCATCGAGCCAATTTTTAAATACTGCTTTGGTACCTGACTACCCATACGGCAACCTATTCCTGCAGCAGGAACAATTGCGATAATATCACGATTATTTATCACTTAACGCCTTATTATTGTGAGTTAGAATCAATAATTATTCGATAAAAATATTCATTAGGCTTAACCATGCCTAAATGACCTCGAGCTCGTTCTTCAATCGCCTCATAACCTTTCTGCAAATCGTTAACCTCAGCAAACTTTTGTTCATTGCGAACTTTCATCTTTTCATTCTCTTGATGCAGATCTTGAAGCATTTGTACATTTTCTTGGTAATCATAAAAATTATTTTTACCGTACCACAATGAGTACTGCAAATACCCCAACACTAGTAATAGTATTAATGGAAGCTGCCATCTAATCATGAGTTGAATTATTCTCTTAACTTAAATGCATTTAACAGGTTTGGGTAAGCCTGCAAGTTTAGTTGCTTGTTTAGCAGGACCATCAGGAAACAATTTATATAAATAACGGCTATTGCCTTTTTCTGGACCAAATTTTTTCTCCATTGCTTTAACCAATGCACGGATTGCTGGTGAAGTTTTATATTCTAAATAAAACTCACGAACAAATAAAATCACTTCCCAATGAGCATCAGTTAATTCAATAGACTCTTTTATAGCTAATTCCGGCACCAAATCAACAGTCCAATCCTGCCAATTTTTTAAGTAACCTTTTTCATCGGTTTCTATTCGACTTAACATTTTGAAAAACACAACTTGATATTTGTAGTACATTATACTCAATTAATAAGATTCCAACACTAATTTTGGCAAGTAAATCCTTTCAAATTGCTTAATCCCCTCCAGATTTGGTGAAAATTAAAGCAATCGATAAAAAATATTAAAATAGCTATTTACAAATAAGCGAGTCTACTTTAATATTCACAGCCATTGCGGAAGTGTGGCTGAGCGGTTGAAAGCACCGGTCTTGAAAACCGGCGAGGGGCGACCCTCCCAGAGTTCGAATCTCTGCGCTTCCGCCATCTTCTTTAAGCTTGCTTTAAAATAAATATATTAAAATTCAGAATATCATTTCACATTAGTTCTTATTATCTTAAAGCTCAAATTACTCATTTATTTGTCATTTTCTTACATACTAAATCTACCAATATAGCCACAAGTAGCAGCCAATAACCAAAAATGTGTTATCAATAGGTTATCTGTATTGAGATTATTATACAAAAATAGTTAACTTGACAGTATTGAACTACCCAATAAAATGGTGATAAGTCAGACTAAAAATCCTACAAATAAATGCGTTGGTTTTTATTATGAGAGTTTATTAAAAGCCAATTTTGGCAATTACTTAAGAGTATCCATTGTCCATGTAAAAAATGATACTCTAGTCGTACAATATGTTGTGGAAGTGACAGATCAAAAGTTTACTGTAATACAAAAACAAACTAAGCTGAAAACAGATGGAACACCTCGTAATACATTGAAAAATTAACTTGCTAACTCAATAAAAAAACCCTAGATAAACTAGGGTTTGATTAATGGTTAGATGAGCAAATCTAGATAATTAGCTATTTTTTCTTTGCTTTACCTTGGTACTCAGCATAATACTCTTCGGCAAGTTTACGCATTGATAAGCCAATCGCTGCATATTGATATTCATTTAAGTTAGCTAATGATGCTCTAGCAGAAGGATGTTGTACAGCAAATCCTTTACCTGGTAATAAGACAACACCTGCTTCATCAGCAATTCTAAATAACATTTCGGATGGATTTTTATTTTTTAGGATCCATTGAGCAAATTTATCGTCATATAATTCCCGGCAAATATGCTCAAGGTCAACAAGTGTATAATAGTCAACACTGTTTTCATCGGTTGGATGTTTAAGCCCTAAATGTTGGTAAAGTGATGCTGCACGGCGGCGGATAAGTGATTTTAATGCGTTTTTATAGCTTTGATCGCTATCCATCATTTCACACAATGCAAATAAGACCATTTGCACTTGTTGTGGTGTTGAAAGCCCAGCGGTATGATTTAAGGCAACCGCGCGGCTGTCGGCCACTAAGCGATCGATAAATTTAAGATTTTCTGGGTCAGTCGTAATTGAGCTATAGCGTTTATTTAAAATTTGTTTAGCTTTGCTTGGTAACGCTTTAATGGTTTTATCTATCACATTATCGCGTGCCGTTGCTATAACACCTAAACGCCAACCTGTCGCTCCAAAGTATTTAGAAAATGAATAAACTAAAATGGTATTTTTAGGACAAATAGCAAATAAAGATTGGAAATCGTCAGCAAATGTGCCATAAACATCATCTGTTAAAATAATTAAATCAGGACGTTTTTTAACAATATCTGCAATGATTTTTAAGCTTTTATCATCAATTTTAACTGATGGTGGGTTAGAAGGGTTAACAACAAAGAAGGCTTTAATTGCTGGATCTTCTAATTTACGCAATTCTGACTCAGGATATTGCCAATTTGAATTAGGATCAGAATTAATTAATACCTCAACCAATTGATAATCATTAAGTTCTGGAATTTCAAGATAAGGGGTGAATATAGGCGCACCAATAGCAATTTTATCACCTTTTTGGATTAAACCGTTTTCTTTCATAGAGTTAAAAATATAAGCCATTGCTGCTGTACCACCTTCAACGGCAAACAAATCAAGATCTTCGCGATCAAGATATTGCGCACCCATTTGAGTAAGTACATACGCTTTAACCACCTCTTCGCTAAAACGTAACATTCTGTCTGGCACAGGATAATTACAGCCTAAAATACCTTCAACCATCTCTTGTAAGAATCCGTTTTCATCTAAACCAAGTTGATCACGAATATAAGAAAATGCTTTACCTAAAAATGATACACCTGGAGTTTGATAATTTTGACGAACAAAATGCTCAAAACGACCTATTAGCCCAGCATTAATAGGCATACCACCTACGCCTTCATTCATATATGAAAAAGACATTTCAGATTCTTGCAAAGCAAAAACACCAAGTTGGAAAAATGCTTGTCGTGGCCATGTTGCTAAGAAGTTAGGGTTACCGCGTCCAGCATTTAACATTACACGGTCAGCATGGCTTTGGGCGAGTTTAATTAAGTTATCTTTCAATTCAAAAGGACTTAAATTAGCATATTTAGCATATTCAGTATTATTTTTCATAACAATGTATCCTTAATTTGAGATGTCAATTAAACAAAAGCAACAACTAATGGCCCTAGCAAAGTTAGGAAAACATTAGCTAAAGCATAGGTAATAGCAAAAGAGTTGGTTGGAGTTGAGTTACCGGCTTTATTAAGCACTTCACCAAAAGCAGGATTCGCACTACGAGCTCCAGCTAAAGCGCCAGCAAATACCGCCGTATTTTTATAACCAAGCACATACTTACCAAAGTAAATACCAAGTAACATAGGCAATAAAGTAACGACAACACCAATAAAGAATAAAGAAAGACCTTGTTCTTTGATGGTATTAATCGCTTGCAAGCCAGAGCTTAATCCAACGACTACCACAAAGCCAGCAAGACCAAAGTCTTTAAGTAATTGCACCGCACCAGTTGGAATATTTCCAACTGTTTGATGTAAAGAACGATACCAGCCAAACAATAAACCAGATAATAGTGCTCCACCACCAGCTCCCAAAGTGATCGGAATATTACTAACTCGAATTACAGCTAAACCAATAATAAGCCCAACAACAAGGCCTAAACCATGAAATATCCAGTCAGTTTTTTCACTTTTGGTAATCGGCGCGCCAATCTTATCTACCACACGTCTTAAATCGCCATCAGTACCATAAATTGTAATGACATCGCCTAATTTAAATACCATATCATTATTTAATGGCAATGGTTGTCCGTCACGATGTACAGCAATTAAATAGATGCCATGTTTTATCTTCATCACTTCATCAGATGACAGTACTTGCGTTAAATTTTGACCAACATAATGAGTGTTACGCATTTCAACATCTTTGGTACTCATCACAATATCCATACCTGGGGCTGAATTCACCTCTTCACCTAATAAATCGGTCGCGGCAATCATGGCATTACGATGGCCAACAACTAAAATAATATCTTTAGCCTTTAACACAGTTTCAGGTGAAGTTTCAATAATACGATTGCCACGATTGATTCGCTCGATACTAATGCCATCAATCACCTTTTCTAAACTTTCAACCGTTTGATTCACTTTATTAGTAATACGATATAAGCGACCAGTCACGTCAGACAACGCTAGGCTTTGATCACTACCTAATAAAAGCGAACCATGTAATTGTTCTGCTTCGGCCTGAATTGCATCATCGTTAATTTCTCGCCCCATTATTTTTGGCAAAATATTGACACAAACAATTATAGCGCCAAGTGAGCCAAAAATATAAGTTACAGCATACCCAATAGTCACATTGCTTTGTAGCTTACTTAGCTCCTCCGAGCTCAAACCTAGCTGACTGAGTGCATCAGATGCAGTACCCATAATAGCTGATTGTGTTAATCCTCCTGCGGCTAAACCAGCAGCAAGACCTTTATCTAAGTTAAATAATTTAGCTAAAACCACAACAGTTACAAAGCCTGCTACAGCAATAAATAATGCTAACAAGATTTCACGAAGGGTTTTAATCCCCAATGAACGGAAGAATTGAGGTCCACTTTCGAACCCTACAGCATAAATAAATAAAGCAAAAAGCACAGCTTTAACACCAGCGTCAATCGTCACGCCAAACACACTTAATGCTACAGCAACCAACAAAGAACCTGCAACTCCACCTAATTGAAATTTACCGATTCGAACACTACCAATCAAATATCCTAAGCTTAAAGAAAGAAATAAAAGTATTTCTGGTGAATGCTTAAGTCCATCTAAAATCAAATTTGTAACCCATTGAAACATAATAATTGTCCTCAAGTGCTAAGATTGATGAAATAGAAAAGATTGGAACTGGAACTATATTCATAACGATCTATGAATGTGTTTATATATTAAACGTCAATGCAAAGAATAGATAGTTAATTTTAACAATTAATATTATCGCTAAAAAATACAGAATGCTATTAAAGCAAAAAATAGCGATATCAAAAAATACCTGAACTGATTTGGGAAATTAAAAGTAAGTACTATCATATTCTATGATCAATTTTTTACGCTAAAAACCCCTTTCCTCAACTTTTTTGATATCAGAAGATAAAAAAATAGTACTATGTGTATAGTACTATTTTTATTTGTTGGTAATTTAGCTATTTTGTTCTCGCTCAATGGCTCGATAGCCAATATCATGCCGATAGTAACAACCATGCCAATTGATATTTTTTATTTGTTCATATGCACGTTTTTGAGCATCTAATACGTCACTGCCTAGCGCCGTAACACAAAGGACTCGGCCACCATTAGTGTAGACTTGCCCATTTTCCAAACAAGTGCCAGCATGAAAGATCTTATAATTGTTATCAGCTTCAGTTGGTAATCCTAAAATGACATCTTTGGTATTGTAATCACCAGGATAACCACCAGCAGCAAGAACAACACCTAAAGCTGGTCTCAGATCCCATTTTGATTTTACAGTATTTAGCTTGCCATTAACGGCAGCTAAGCAAAGTTCAACTAAATCAGACTGCATACGCATCATGATTGGTTGTGTTTCAGGATCACCAAATCGACAGTTAAATTCAATGACTTTAGGATTACCTTGTTTATCCACCATCAAACCAGCATAAAGAAAGCCAACATATACATTACCCTCTTGCGCCATACCATTGACAGTTGGATAGATGATCTGTTCCATGACTTTATTGAAAACATCATCAGTTACAACCGGTGCAGGTGAGTAAGCCCCCATTCCACCAGTATTAAGACCAGTATCACCATCACCTACTCGTTTGTGATCTTGACTGGTTGCCATTGGTTCAACATGCTTGCCATCGACCATCACAATAAAACTAGCTTCTTCACCATCAAGATATTCTTCAATTACCACCCGGTGACCAGCATCACCAAAAGCGTTACCCGCTAACATATCGTGTATTGCATCTTCGGCTTCTTTAAGTGTCATGGCAACAATAACGCCTTTACCAGCAGCCAAACCATCAGCTTTTACCACTATTGGTGCCCCTTTTTGACGAACATAAGCAATAGCCGGCTCTATCTCGGTAAAGTTTTGATATTCGGCTGTCGGAATATTATGACGAGCTAAAAAGTCTTTAGTAAAAGCTTTTGAACCTTCTAACTGTGCGGCAGCTTTTGATGGTCCAAAAATTGTTAACCCTGCTTTTTGGAAACTATCAACAATACCTATCACTAATGGTGCTTCTGGCCCAACAATAGTTAAGTCTATCTGTTGTTCTTGAGCAAAGTTGAGTAGTCCGGTAATATCCGTTGCTTTTATGTTGATATTTTCTAAATTTGGCTCAAGTGCTGTGCCAGCATTACCTGGTGCAACAAAAACTTTAGAAACTAATGGCGATTGTGCTACTTTCCAGGCTAAAGCATGTTCACGTCCACCATTACCAATAACTAATACTTTCATACAAGATCCTTTTAATGCTTATTAATTAATGCCTAAAATGACGCATATTGGTGAAGATCATAGCTATATTATGCTCATTAGCTGCTTGTATCACTTCATCATCACGAATCGAACCTCCTGGCTGAATAACGCAAGTAACACCAACCGCAGCAGCCGCGTCAACACCATCTCGAAACGGGAAAAAAGCATCAGATGCAACAACCGATCCTGCAACGTCTAAATTTTCGTCTTCGGCCTTTATACCGGCTATTTTAGCCGAGTAAACACGGCTCATTTGCCCAGCACCAATGCCAATTGTCATGTTATCTTTGGCATAAACTATAGCATTAGATTTCACAAATTTTGCCACTTTCCAACAAAATAATGCATCAGATAACTCTTTTTCCGTCGGTTGCCGTTTGGTAACAACCGTTAACTGATCTTTCGTTACCATACCTAAATCACGCTCTTGAACAAGCAATCCCCCGTTAACACGTTTAAAGTCTAAGCTGGCTGTAGCGTTAATTGACCACTCGCCACATTCCAATACTCGGACATTTTTTTTAGCTTGCGTGACAGCCAAAGCATCTTGCTCAACTAATGGCGCAATAATAACTTCGACAAATTGCTGATCGATAATTGCTTGGGCTGTCTCGGCATCTAAAGGGCGATTAAATGCAATTATTCCACCAAAAGCGGAGGTAGGATCCGTTTTAAAGGCATTTAGATAGGCATTTAAGATATTATTGCTCACCGCAACACCGCACGGATTGGCATGTTTAACAATTACGCAAGCCGGCTCATCAAATGATTTTACGCATTCTAACGCTGCATCAGTATCAGCAATGTTGTTATAAGATAATTCTTTACCTTGTAATTGTTTAGCTGTTGCAATAGAGGCTTGCTCAAGATGATCTTCAATATAAAAAGCCGCTTGTTGATGAGCATTTTCTCCGTAGCGCATATCTTGCTTTTTAATAAATTGCAGATTTAAAGTGCGAGGAAATTCCCCTGCTGGTTTTTCTGTTTCACCATAATATGGAGGAACAATTTTACCAAAATAGTTAGCTATCATACCGTCATATTTAGCCGTATGTTCAAAAGCTTTTATTGCTAAGCTAAATCGATATTTAAATGAAAGACAATTTTGCTGCTTATCCAACATATCAATGATTAAGCCATAATCCTGACAATCAACAACAATCGCAACATCTTTGTTATTTTTAGCAGCGGAGCGCACCATTGTTGGCCCACCAATATCAATATTTTCTATCGCATCATCGATGCTACAGTTAGGATCAGCAACCGTTTTAGCAAAAGGGTATAAGTTAACAACCACCATATCTATTGGCATAATCTGATGTTGTTGCATGACTTGGTCGTCTATACCTCGACGTCCTAAAATGCCACCATGTATTTTGGGATGTAAAGTTTTAACTCGACCATCCATCATTTCAGGAAAACCGGTATAATTAGATACCTCGGTAACAGGGATATGATTGTCGATTAATAGTTTGGCGGTACCGCCAGTGGAAAGAAGTTCTATATTGCGTTCAGATAAGGCTTTGGCAAATTCAATAATTCCTGTTTTATCAGAAACACTTAGTAAAGCACGACGGATAGGACGAAACTGCTGCATAAAAAAGCTCCGAAATTAATATTCTAAATCCAAGTCTGCGAGCGACTATTATATAGAAAACAAGGAGCAATGTTTAGTATTAACTTTTTGAAAAATAACGCTGAGAAAGAATTTATCAGTTAGATAAGCATTATCAGGCAAAATCTTTGCCTGATTTTATTTAAATGGATTTAGATTAATCGTCACCATAACCTAAACTACGTAGTGCTCGCTCATCATCGGCCCATCCAGCTTTAACTTTGACCCATAATTCTAAATGAACTTTATTATCAAAAAATAGTTGCATGTCTTTACGGGCTTCAATGCCAATTTTTTTAATTTTCTCACCTTTGTTACCAATGACCATCTTCTTTTGACCATCACGCTCAACTAAGATTAAACCATTGATACGATACATACCAGTGCGTTCATCAACTTTAAATTGCTCAATTTCGACCGTGACAGAATAAGGCAATTCATCACCTAAAAAGCGCATTAATTTTTCACGAATGATTTCTGAGGCCATAAATCGTTGTGAACGGTCAGTGATATAATCTTCTGGAAAATGATGTTCACCAATAGGTAAATGTTTTTTAACAATATCTTTAATGATATCAACGCCTTCACCTTTTTCAGCACTAATCGGCACAACATCTAAAAATTTAATTTTTTGACTAATTTCTTGAATGTGTGGTAACAATTGCGTTTTATCTATTACATTATCAATTTTGTTTATTACTAATAATATTGGTGCTTTACAATCTTTGAGTTTTCCTGCAACCATTTCGTCATCATCGGTCCAGTGAGTACCTTCAACAACAAAGATAACTAACTCAACATCACCAATTGAACTACTCGCGGCACGGTTCATTAAGCGATTGATCGCTCTTTTTTCTTCGATATGTAAACCTGGCGTATCAATATAGATAATTTGATCGTCACCTTGAGTATCAATCCCTACAATTCGGTGACGCGTAGTTTGCGCTTTACGTGAGGTAATCGATACTTTTTGACCAAGTAATTGGTTTAATAAGGTTGATTTACCGACATTGGGTCTGCCGACTATGGCAACAAACCCACAACGTTGTTTTGATTCTGTCATTTTATACCTAATTGGTTTAGTGCTTCTTGAGCAGCGGCTTGTTCGGCCTTGCGACGACTTAAACCTCGCCCTAAATATTGATTATCATCGTTTTCAATTTTACATTGAATTAAAAACTCTTGTTCATGATTGTCGCCCGTGACCTCAAGAATTAAATAGCATGGTCTTTCATGCCGTATACCTTGTAAATATTCTTGTAAACGTGTCTTAGCATCTTTTTGCTTAATACCTGGCTGGATTTCATTTAAGCGAGTTTGATACCAAGATAGTATTAAGCGGCGGATGTTTTCAATATCGCTATCTAGATAAATTGCTCCAATAATAGCTTCCACAGCATCTGAAATAATCGACTCTCGTCGGTAACCACCACTTTTTAATTCACCTTGACCTAAAATTAAATGATCACCTAATTTAAATTCTTTACCCATTTCAGCAAGAGTTTGTCCGCACACTAAGGTTGCGCGCATTTGGCTAAGATCGCCCTCATCTTGTTTAAGAAATCGATGATAAAGTTCATCAGCAATGACAAAACTTAAAATTGAATCACCTAAAAATTCGAGTCGTTCATTATGCACTTTATTCGCACTGCGATGCGTCAGCGCCAATTGCAGTAAAGATGTGTCTTTGAATCGATAACCAACAGCTTGTTGTACTTGATTTAAATTTTTCATAATCATCGCAATTAGTGAATTCCACCTATACGGCTAAATCGAATGCCGGTTGGCCACTCATCGGGTTGCTTTTCAAAACTGATCCAAATAATTGTTGCTCGACCAACAAAATTTTCTTCAGGAACAAAGCCAAAATATCGGCTATCACCACTGTTATCACGGTTATCCCCCATCATAAAATAGCTGCCTTTTGGTACAACCCAAGTAGCTACTGGTTGACCAGCTTGATGGTAAAAATAATTTGGATCTTCTACAACATCCTTCGTGATTAGGATGTTGTGTTGTTTATCACCTAATGTTTCTTGTTGGATTTCCATATCTAATGTAACTCTAGTTTGAGAATCAACAATACCTCTATCTTTATATTGCTCTAAGGTATAGAAACTTGGGTTAGATTTATTTTTTTCGTGTACTTGTTTCCAGTCACTTGGTTGTGGCTGTGTATAATATAGATTTAATGGTTCAGAACGTTGGCCTACACAATTATTATCGCTTGGTTGGCAGGCTGGATAAATAAGTATTTTCTTTTGATCTACCAAATAAATGATTTTATCTCCAGGCAAACCAACCACACGTTTAATTAAATCCATTTGCGGTGTATTAGGGTGCTTAAATACAGCAATATCCCCACGCTTCGGTGTGCTAGTTGGAATTAACACTTTATTATTAATAGGATTTCTAAAACCATAAGCAAATTTTTCCACAGCAATAAAGTCACCAACTAATAAGGTTTGCATCATTGAGCCTGATGGAATTTGAAATGGTTCATAAATAAATGAACGAATAACAAATACCACAAACAAAACAGGGAAAAACGATGCCAAACATTCTACCCAACCTTTGGGTTTCCCTACCTCAGCGAGGATTCGTCCATCTACCTCACCATTATGAGTTTTACGCACTTCTTCAACTTTACGCTGTCTTGCTGGTTTCCATCTAAATTTTTCCAAAAACCAAAAGATAGCCGTAATAAATGTTGCTAATGTTAATATGATGGCAAATGTTCCAGCCATGTTTTTTCCTCTTTAACTGATTAATCTTTTCCTACATGCAAAATAGCTAAAAACGCTTCTTGAGGTAATTCAACATTACCTACTTGTTTCATGCGTTTTTTACCCTCTTTTTGCTTTTGCAAAAGTTTCTTTTTACGACTAACATCACCACCATAACATTTGGCTAAAAACGTTTTTACGTAGTTGTTTTACTGTAGAACGAGCTATAACATGGTTACCAATTGCTGCTTGAATAGCAATATCAAATTGTTGGCGAGGAATAAGATCTTTCATCTTTTCAACTAACTCTCGTCCACGATAGGGGGCCATTATCTTATGTGAGTAATAAGCGCTAATGCATCCACTCGTTCACCGTTAATTAACACATCAAGTCTGACCATGTCAGCTGCTTGGAAACGTTTAAAACTAATAGTCTAAAGAAGCATAGCCTCGTGAAGTCGATTTAAGTTTATCAAAGAAATCTAAAACAACTTCAGTCATGGTATTCGTAAGTTAATGCAACTTGATTACCATGATAAACCATATTAATTTGCACACCACGCTTTTCAACGCATAAAGTGATGACATTACCTAAATACGTTTGTGGAACTAAGATGTTACATTCTGCAATTGGTCTCGTAGTTCTTGAATATTATTTACTGCCGGTAGTTTTGCTGGGCTATCGACATAAATAATTTCGTTTTGAGTAGTCAAGACTTCATAGACAACTGTCGGTGCAGTAGTAATAAGATCAAGGTTATACTCTCTTTCTAATCGTTCTTGGATGATTTCCATATGCAATAAACCAAGGAAACCACAGCGGAAACCAAATCCTAACGCGCCTGAATTTTCAGGGTTCATAAAAAAGCGATGCATCATTAAGGCTTAATTTACCTAGCGCATCACGAAATGCTTCATAATCATCAGAACTGGTTGGAAATAATCCTGCATATACTTGCGGTTTTACTTTTTTAAAGCCTGGTAAAGGCCTTGTCAGCAGGTGCTTTAGCTGATGTCAATGTATCACCGACTGGCGCACCTAAGATATCTTTAATTGCACAAACAACCCAACCTACTTCGCCACAATGTAGACAATCTTTGTCAACTTGTTTTGGCGTAAAGATGCCTAACGATCAACATTATAAGTCATCCCTGTACTCATCACTTTGATCTTGTCACCTTTATGCAATTCACCATTTTTGATACGAATTAGTGATACAACACCTAAATAGTTATCAAACCACGAATCAATAATCAACGCTTGTAACGGTGCATTTTGAGTCACCTTCGGAGCCGGAATATCATGAACAAGTTGCTCGAGCACATCGACCACACCGACCCCAGTTTTAGCCGAGCATCTCACTGCATTGCTGGCATCTATACCAAACAATATCTTCAATCTCTGCAGCCACTCGTTCTGGCTCGGCTGCAGGTAAATCAATTTTATTAAGTACAGGTACAACTTCAAGATCCATATCAAGAGCCGTATAACAGTTAGCAAGGGTTTGTGCTTCAACACCTTGTCCTGCATCAAACAACTAGTAATGCTCCCTCACATGCGGCAAGCGAATCGCGATACTTCATAGGAAAAATCAACGTGTCCTGGTGTATCAATGAAATTAAGCTGATATGTAAGACCATCTCGAGCATGATAATCTAAAGTAACACTTTGTGCTTTAATTGTAATACCACGTTCACGTTCCAAATCCATTGAGTCTAATACTTGAGCTTCCATTTCACGATCAGAAAGTCCACCACAGATTGGATAATACGATCAGAAAGCGTTGATTTGCCATGTGTCAATATGAGCAATAATTTGAAAAATTGCGGATATTTTTATTCATATCAATAAGTTATATCTTAGTTATGTACTGTTAATTATCGTTAATGTTATTGGCTATAAATAACAAGTCAAATAATCATGAAAATAGAAACAAACATTCTACACATTAATAGTCAGTAAGCATAGTTTTATCGAAAGGTTTTCCGGTGATTTCTCAACAATATTTTGAGCAATTTTTTCTATTGTAGCTTCAGGCAAATTACCAATAATGATAATATTTTTATTGCCCAGATTAGTCGAAAATATCGTTCTTCCACCTTGCTGAATAAGCTGGTTTGATTGACTTGCTTGCTCTAAAGAAACATTAACGGTAAAAGAAAATACGCCATCAGAAAACAATTTTGTCGCAATGTCAGAATTATAAAAATTAACATTATAAGCCGCTATTTCTTTAAATCCTTTTGGTAACCATGCTAAAACGCCAAGCATCGAGCAAATTATTTTGTTTCTCAATTGATAACAGAATTGGATAGGTTCGATTATCGATATAATTTTTGAATTTTTTAGCATCAAAATTCTCATCAATATCAACAACTTTTAATTGATTAACAATATCATTATCATCATCAATTAAATCTACTCGTAAAGGTAAGAATATCTCATCATCGATCATATGATATAACTATAACGATCTTTATCTTTAGCAATTATTTTAACCAATTGAGCGCCACGATTCGCCGTTCTTGTTTTACCTAATAAAACAAAGTCATAAATACCCACTAATGAATTAAAATCATTATAAAGAACATCCGGAAAAGCTTCGGTAATACGAGAACTAGCAATCGAAAATGCAGGGCTGTCAGGTTGAAAATAGCTGGTGGTGTTATTATGTAAAATGATCTCTTTTGCTGAGCCTTCAAGATAAAGAAGTTGAGCATTAATATTTTCTTTTTTAACTGCGCCTAAGTGATTATATTCGAAGGGTTTTAGCAAACTGGCCTCTATCTTGTGATACAAAATGAACTTGATAATCACGCGTTTGCACCGCTTTACCCATTGCATTTAATAAACTTAATGCTTCGTTTGTTTTATCTGCCATCGCTGATGTAGAAAAAAAATATAAAAAACAGAGTAATAATAAGATTTTTACTCTGTTTTAACTTGATAATTTATTAAAGAAAATAAAAAATTCATATTAGATTAACGGGCATTTAGCCTTTTTTGTAATTCATAATCTTGAACCAGCAATCTAATCTTATCATATTGTCTTTTTTCAAGTAATTGCTGATCACGATGTTGCTGTATGCCACCAACCGGTGCAACATCAACCCCCGTAGGTACAGTACTAAGTATCGGAATTCCACTAGCAGCATCTGATTGAGCTTGATGATATTGAACACCAGCAATAATCGCCAATGTGACACATGCAGCAAGCCCAACTTGGCTAACTTTAGCCATAACATCTTTAACTCGAATCCAAAATAAATTTTCTACTTTAGAACTTGCAATCTCATCTTGAGGAGGGTTGCTCCATTAATTGTGGGTATAAGTCATCATCCGCAATGGCCATAGCAACTTGATTACTAATATCTAATGTTAATAAACTACTGTGCAATTCTCCTCGCATTGCTTCTCTTGCGACATGATAGCGATGCCAACATGATCGTAAACTTTCATCATGGATCACCGCATCAACAAAGTGATCATCGGTAAACTCACCATCCATTAATAATGAAAGTTGTTGTTTCTGTTCTATTTGCATAGTAGATACCTTAATTTATACTACTTACTTTTATTTATTTAATCCATTAACTAATTAATGGTTTAATTTTTCCATCAATAGCATCACGAGCTCTAAAAATACGTGATCTAACAGTTCCAACTGGTATATCCATGATTTCAGCAATTTCCTCGTAACTTAATCCATCAATTTCACGTAATGTAATGGCTGTTCTTAAATCATCAGGTAATGCTTCAATTGCATCAAATACAGCTTTTTCAACTTCCTTTGAAAGCACCAAGCTTTCAGGATTATCAATATCACGTAATGCGTCAGTGCCGTCATAACTTTCAGCTTCACTTACATCAATATCTGAAGATGGCGGTCGGCGTCCTTGATAAGTTAAATAATTCTTTGCTGTATTAGCCGCTATTCGATATAACCACGTATAAAAAATACTTTCGCCTTTAAACGAGCTTAATGAACGATAAGCCTTAATAAAGGTCTCTTGCACAACATCAGGAATTTCATAAGGCAACACATAACGTGATACCAAATGAGCAAGCTTATTTTGATAACGAATCACAAGTAAATTAAACGCATTTTTATCTCCGCTTAAAACGCGTTCAACTAAAACTTGGTCTGTTATTCGCTCCCCCATTAAAGGCCATCCCTCATTATGTTAGCAACTATTAGTTGGCCCAAAGTTGTGCTCACTACTAATAGTTAGATTAGTAATTTTAAAAAAAGTTCCCATCATTTAGATAAAAATTTAATTTTCTAAATAATTATATTTTTTCATTATGTTATGTGAAAAAAGTGCTTTGCTAAAAAATTTTTGACAAGTTTTTTTAACTAAATTAATTGAGTAAAAATATTTCTCGTTCACCCGCATTATTATAAGTGATTTGGTAAAATTGTGGTAAATTAAAGTTAACTGAGCTACTGGTAGTAAAAGTAAAACGGTCATCGGACAATACATAAAAGTCATTAATATCTTTCACCATATTTTCTTTAGTACCATTACAATTACGATAAATTTCGATTTGATTATGCTCGTTTAAAATGTATAAATCAAATCCATTTGAGGTGTCTTCAAAAAAGAATTGAATAATGCCTTCATAAGCAACATTATCTATCTCTTTAGGTAATTCATGGCTTTCATCTAAGATATTTAACGGCCTACCTTGCACTTTATTATTTGATACAGCTCCATAAAAATCAATGGCATTCTCGAATTGATGGAAAGACACACCGAATCGCTCAAAAAACAGATACCACGAGTCACCACCAATCCTGAGAGGCTTGACTTGGGTTAAGTTATTTTCAGTCGTACTTAACCGTAATTCAACACAATCATCCATTAACTTTTTCATTTGATTCCGGATTTCGTTACTAAGGTGCTTACTATAGCAAAAAATTTCTATCGAATTAGGTAAGTCGGCATCTTTATGCATACGATTAAGTAAAGCCTTTATCGCTTCAAGCACACACAACGTACCGCTAAAATGCAAAACCCGAATTTCACTCCATGAGTTACGATAAAGCAAATCAATTGAGGTGACTAAGCTTAATTCTTGTTTACCGTAATTTAGAACATTGGTACTAATTTCATCTTCTAATTCTAAACTTATCGTTTGATCGTTTTCTAAATTCAATATGATGGCTAACTGACGTATTTCACAAGGTCCATACAACTGTTCTTCTGTTGCAGTAGGAACATCAATCGGAAAAAAATTCTTTAGATCTTTAATTAGATTAGTAATTTTTCTATTATCCCGATCATCACCATCATAATAATAAAATTTAGTTGAATCTGAAATCAAACCATTGAAATAACACCATCCAACTAATTTAACTAAGTATTTACTGTACTCTAAATATTGATGCCCAACTATCGAATGAAGTTTAGGAGGTTGATTATAAACATACCAACCAGCTCGATTGATGCGATCTTCTTTAACATGGATAAAAGTTAGTGCGTCTTCTTGCAAATTATCTGAAATATTAAGTTTTAATATTGATATTTTACCAGGCAGAACCTCAAAAGAAGCATATAATTTTCGCGTTAATATTGCCAAATCTTGAGGGCTAATTAGTGAATCTAGGTTGTTACGACGTCCAAAATTAAGTAAATTACGATAACCTGTCATCATCGTGTGTAACAATATTTCATGTATTTCACGAACCTGCACTATTTTCCATGTTTTACTGCTATCTAATTTTGCCAATAATGGTTGCTTCCATCCCCATTGTTGTACAAATTCATTTAATATTTCACGCCGCCACGATGGTAGCTGACTATTGTGAGATAACTTTTCATTCACCTTTAAATAAAAGCAGTGTCTAACTAGTTCTAGACGCTGAAAATCCCTAATTTTCGTCAAATAGTCCGTGATTCTATTTAACAACATAGAATAAGAATCTAGATAATGGTAAACATGAATTTCACCTTTTTGAATATACTCCCGCATCTCAAAAGCGATAGGACGATTCATTGGGTAGATCGAAGAATAAGCCTCAAGTAATAATGTTTTCAATACGGCTTTAAATGGTGAATCGATACTTTTGTAAAGTTGCCATAAACTGGCACCAAAATACTCCTCAGCGGATAATCCTGTTAACGGTCCAAAATCGATCCATTCTTCACGTTGAATATTATTAGATAAAATTAATGCTTGAACACACTTTTCATAAGTTGGATAAGTAACATTATTAACCGTAAAATCAGAAGGAACCGCAAACCACAACAACCGTTTACCCGCTAAAATATTAGCGGTACGATAAAACTCTTCAAGCAATAATATGTGCTGTGCAGAGCCACAGTTCTCACCCATTAAACATTCATGATGCTGATTAATGAATCGATCGACATCGACAACAAACAACGTAAGTTTCACACCTAAATCATCCGCCCAAGTTTCAATCAATCGGCACTTTCTTATTAATGCTTGCTTTTTAGCAGTAGATAAACTATTTTCGATACATACCCATATATCAAGATCTGATGTGATAGATTGCCCGATAGAGCAAGTGCTCCCCATTGAATATAGAGCAGAAATATCAACCTTATTTATTTTATTAGCGTTATTGAAATTAAAGTGTTTTTTTAGATGAGCAATAATTTTTTTTGATGGCTGATAATACGCAATACCAAACGGAATATCTTCATTAACATAACCAGGCAAATCTGGATGGTGAAAATGAAAAAGCGCTGGCAATAACAAAAAGACACGTTGAAATTCCAAAGACATACCACTTTGAGCTCGTTCGTGTTTCAGTATCGCCAGGTCATTAAGCTCTTTTTTTATGTTGTTAATATCGTATTGCATAGCATTACTCAAGTAAAAGGGATACTCTATTGAAGAACAATTTCCCAATATTTTTTATTATAACGTAAAAAGAATGTAAATATTACTAGTAAAAAGAAATAAATATTATGATCACTATAGAAAAAATATCACAATCTTTAAAGAATACCGAAAACCAATTTCACCTCACAAATAAGGCCGCAGTATTAATACCCATTATCAATATTGAAAACCAATTACATCTGCTTTTTCAGGTTCGTTCGAAAAAATTAAAATGGCAACCTGGTGATATTTGTTTTCCGGGGGGACGGGTTGAGCTATCGGACATTAGCCCTGAATGTACCGCCAAACGTGAAACTTTTGAAGAATTAGGTATTGAACCTAATCAAATAACCATTTTAGGACAATTACCTAAATTTATTGCATCATTAGGAATGATGATTTATCCATTTGTGGCAAAAATTAACCACCCTGTTAAATTAAATAATTTGATAATAAACTATGATGAAGTTGAGTCTGTTTTTACTGTACCAATTGTATAGTTTATTACACATCAACCCAAACAAGCAACCATGTTTTCAGGCCATAAACCTGCCGATAATTTTCCTTTTGATCTAGTCCCCAATCGCACTGCAAATTGGCAAAAAAGATCGGAATATAATGTTTACTTCTATCAATATAATGGTTTTGTTATTTGGGGATTAACAGCACAAATAATCAACAGTTTTATCCATCAAACCATAAAACCTCATATAAAGTCAGTCAAAACCACACCATGATATATATTGAATATTTAAACATAATTAATGTCAAAACAAACAAAAAGTAATCAAGAAAATACGACAAAAATATAAAAATACTATTCATATTAATATATAGTTCTAGTATTAGGATGTATTGAAAATAACTTACCTTAATTCATGATGTTTTTAGCATAAAATGCTGAAAAATATATTTTTCACAAAAAAGCAGATCGATATCTACACAAATATTTTGATTAATATATACTACTAAGTAATTCTTTCTTCTTTTCCAAAAATTCCACATTTTTATCTAGCTTTAAAAAATGAGTAAAAAACTTTAAAAAACGAGTAAGAAATAGATTTTGAGAGTATTTCATGTTTTCTAAGCTCTCATGTAATACCCTCATAAAATAAGCGTTACAAATTGTTTTTAGTTTTTAGCTTTTAGTTTTACTAACATAAATACAAAGGACATTATTATGAAACGTTTTAATAAATCATCTATTGCATTAGCTTTACTATTATCTCTACCTGTTGCCAATACTTATGCAGCATTACAATTAACACCTGAAGAAAGTAACAACTTACTGCCTTTCAAAGAAATTTCAGTAACAGGCAGTTACTTACAAGAGCAAAACGCAGCAGATGATATATCTAAAGCTGCGGATGAAGCTGGAGCTAAATACTACCAAATTACTGGTATGGAACAACCGACTACAGGAACAACAACTGATCGTGCAATTGTTTATGCTGATATATATAAATCAAACGCACCTATTGTGATAAGCAAAGAAGAAGTGACTCACGACGGAATCATACTTTATCCACGTTCAAAAGCGCTTTACTACTTACCATTTGAAATCGTTAAATTCAACGACGCTTACAATAATACATCTGAAATAACAGATGCAGCTAGCAAAATCGCTAAAGAAAAAAATGCTTACGCATTCTATATTGATTCAATTAACGCTGATGATTCAGAAAATCGCCAGCAAGTAGTTGAAGTTGCTTTATACAAAAAAGATGCGCCAGTTCGTGACGTTATCGTCTCTAAAGCAATTGAAGGCCAAGATGCCTATGAAATCACTAGCGATGCATTCAAAGTCATGAAACCTTATAAAACTATTATTTTCCATGGCACATTTAATAATACCAGCGAAATTAGTGCTGCTGCGCAAAAATATACTATCGCTAACAATGCCCACTTTTACTATGTAAAAGAAGTATCAGCTAACAGCGCTGGTACAACACAAACTGTTTATTTAAATTTATACAAATAATCATTCCCATTATAGCTATCCATGTGTTAGGCATAATATATTTTCACATGGATAGTTTTTTCACAATGAGGCATTTATAAATTTAACTTCAAATTAACTCATTTTGCTTGGGTGAATTAAATCATTCAGATAAGAATTAATGGCTGGGGTACCAGGATTCGAACCTGGGCATGGCGGGATCAAAACCCGCTGCCTTACCGCTTGGCTATACCCCAATATGGGTTTAGATAAGACATCTTGGGCGAGTAGTCACACTTGAACTAACACACAACCTTTCAGAACTAGACTTTGAACCTAGCATATCTGCTAGTTTTACCATACTAATACCATTTTAATTATAATAGTAAAGTAAAAAATAAGAATAGACTGAATAATCAGATATCAAAATATACACAGATTGGAATGGCTGGGGTACCAGGATTCGAACCTGGGCGTGGCGGGATCAAAACCCGCTGCCTTACCGCTTGGCTATACCCCAATAAAGGATAAACATTAAGATTAAATGGTGCGGGTGGAGAGACTTGAACTCACACACCTTGCGGCGCCAGAACCTAAATCTGGTGCGTCTACCAATTTCGCCACACCCGCACTGAATACTTACGGTAAAATATTCTACCAAATCTTAATGGTGGCTACGACGGGATTCGAACCTGTGACCCCATCATTATGAGTGATGTGCTCTAACCAGCTGAGCTACGTAGCCATTTCATTCGCAACGTCATAACCAACACTGCGAGGCGCATTATGCTTGTGTTACAGCAAATCGTCAACCCTTTTTTTTAGATATTTTAAAAAAAAGTGACGATTGATTAATATGCAATCAAATAAAGTCTAATAACGCTTCAATTCGCCTTCTTTGTAACTCATCATGAATTAATTTTCCAGAATAACCTTCAGCGATAATATGTTGAACATTGACATCATAAGCTAATTTATATGCCTGCTCAAGATATGTTGCTTGTGGAAATGATGCTGTTTTAGCATAAGATTGGCTAGCAACAATCAATTGTTCAAGATGAAAAGGATTGCGCCAAACATCAATTCGATTGAACAACTCAATAATTTGTTCGGCGGTTAATTGTGTCACCTTTTCAACGTTACTCCGATATTGCTGCACGATAAGTGCCAATTTAGTATATTGATTCGGCGCTTTAATTTTTAAGCAAAGTTTTTTTAGCTCGGGCTTAGTTGAAAATTCACCACACAATACAGCAAATCGAACCGTCAAATCATCAGTTAATAAAGTTGATTTTTTTAATGCATCTGCAACCGTATTGGAAAATATCAAGGATGGAAATAATAGCGTCAAAGCACCACATTGATCCAACACTTCAAAATAAACCTGAGGATCTAAACTTCCGAGTGCTTTTTCAGTCTCTTTCCACACTCGTTCTGGAGTAAGCGTATTTATCTCACCAGCTAACACCATTTCTTTCATCAAATTCTTGGTTTCAGGTGCAATTTTAAAGCCTAAATGATGATAACGAGCTGCAAAACGCGCAACACGCAAAACTCGTAAGGGATCTTCTCGAAATGCAGGGGAAACATGGCGCAATAATTTAAGTTTGATATCATCAACGCCATGATAAGGATCAACAATATGACCTTCTTCATCCATAGCAATAGCATTGATCGTCAAATCTCGACGAGTGAGATCTTGCTCTAACGTAATATCTTTACTAAAGTCGCAAATAAATCCAGTATAACCTTTACCCGACTTTCTCTCAGTTCGAGCCAGCGCATACTCTTCTTTAGTGGTAGGATGTAAAAAGACAGGAAAATCTTTACCTACCTGTTGATAACCCAAACTCAAAAGTTCATCGGGTGTTGCACCAACAACCACCCAATCTCGATCAACAATAGGAAGATTTAACAATCTATCTCGGACAGAACCACCAACAAGATAGATTTTGCTCATTTAGCGCATCCAACGATCTTTCTTACGGCGACTAGGCATAATAACAGGCAAAATAAGGCCTAAAAGAAAACCGCCACCAGCAACCAACCCACCGTAGGTAAACCAAGTTACAATAAGATCTCGGCGCTTATCATTTACTTGATTTAACATTGATTCAATCTTATTTTCTTGTTGTTTATTGACTCTTTCTAATTCACTATTCTTAGCTTGCAAGCTTTCAACCATTTGTTCAGCTTTTTGTAATTTTTCTGAATAATCTTTGACTGCATTTTGTTTATAATTTTCTGCATTATCAACTTTATCTTTATATTCGGCAAGCTTTGCTTCTAACGTTGGAACAAGACTTTTAAAGCTAGGTTTATCTGTCAATTTATTTGATTCAATCCAAGCCGAACGGCCATTAGATAGCTGTATTCGGGTATATTTACCGTCAGCGCTTTTCTCAAGTTCAGTGACCTTTTCTCCAGTTTTAACTGCATTCGAATAAGCATATTGAGAACCAGGACCTCGATGTAGAAAAATATCCACATTTTCAGTCACATATTTATCAGCAGCACCAACACAGAAAACCATCGTAATAAAAGGAAGCAAATAGATAATATTATGTTTTTTCATGATGTTTTTTAACTTCACCTACAATATAAAAATATGATAACACAGAATATTGCTTTTTCGCACAGCGATTGCAATAAAAATTACTTAATCCAATCATTCTAAAAAAACGAATAAAATCGATTATACCCATTGGTCAGATAATTTGAAAAATTAAACATTAATCATATTAATCAATAAAAAACATTGCCTTACAATCAATTAATCTTTGGAAAGACTATAATGTAGTCAGCTTAGAACGAGCAATATAAATGTTATCTTGCGCACTTAATCTTACATCAAACCTTATTAGCATGACAATCGATTACAAAATTAAAACACTGATGCTATCAACATACTCATGCCAACTGAACAAAATGCTCGTATAGGCATCGATCGATAAAAAACAATATTACTCATTTTACAAGTAATAAACCTCACCCTATTCATTTAAATACTTGGTAAAGTAACGCTTTTGACTACAATTCTAATTCAGAATGAAAATAGCGACAAAACCTAAAAAAGAAACAATGAACGTTTTATTATTGATGATAGTTGGTTTGATAAATGAACTATCAATCCAACGTCAACAATGTTAATAAAAGCTACTGCGAAATGACGCTATTCGGTTAAATTTTAATAAAATTGAAGGTAATTTAAGCAGTTAGCCACTCATCTGGTTAATAAATCAAAGCTGAAACGATTCAGGATTTAATGGTTTGTTGGCAAAGCTTATATTTTACATTATTATCGCAAATTAAGTCGTAAATTGAGCAGATTACATATCTGTTTCAATTACTTAAGAGAAATTAAAAATATCTTAAATCACAGTTCATACTATCACAATGAACCCTTTTGACTTAAATAGTTTTATTTAACTTTATATCAAAACAATTGTGTATAACACTTTAAAATAGTTTCATTAGCAGTAATAATTTAAAAGGTTTTTTTATGGCGACAATAAAAGATGTTGCACATTTAGCTAAAGTTTCCGTTGCGACAGTATCAAGGGTCATCAATAACGCCGAAAATGTCAGTAAAAATACACGCGAAATAGTAAAAAAAGCCATGGAAAATTTAAATTACTACCCAAATGCTAATGCTCGCGCATTGTCGCAACAAAATTCTAATACTATTGGTATTGTTGTTGCTGACTTATCCGATCCTTTTTTTGGTGCTATGGTCAGCACTATCGAAAAAGTCGCATCCAAAACAGGACACTTTTTACTAATTGGTAATGGCTACCATAATGAACAGCAAGAATATAATGCGATAAAGCACTTAATAGAACATCGTTGCTCATCTTTGGTCGTTCATGCAAAAATGCTGCCAGATAACAAACTATCAAAGTTAATGAAACAAGTACCCGGCATGGTACTAATCAATCGTATCTTAACCGGTTTTGAAAAACGATGTATTGCTCTTGATGAGCGCTATGGCTCATATCTAGCAGTTAAACATTTAATTCAAAATGGACATACTAAAATTGGCTATTTATGCTCCAATCATGAAATTTCTGACTCATCAGATCGATTACAAGGCTATAAAGATGCACTAATAGAACACAGCATTGATGTTAATGAAAATTTCATTGCCTTTTCCTCACCTAATGAAGAAGGAGGAGAACAAGCAATGAAATCATTACTTGAACGTAATCGAGAAATTACTGCAATTGCCTGTTATAACGATTCAATGGCTGCTGGTGCAATGTCTATATTATATGATAATGACATAAAAATTCCGACAGATATGTCTATCATTGGGTTTGACGACCTATTACTTTCGCGGTATTTACACCCTAAATTAACCACCATCCGTTACCCACTATGCACTATGGCGGAGCAAGCAGCTGAACTTGCATTGCGACTAGCACAGGGTGAAGCACCGTCAGAAAATTTAATTAATGTTTTTATTCCAACGCTTACTAAGCGATACTCAGTGTACCCTACTTAATTTGACTGAATCAACTCCAACAGCTGACATAACAATATCGGCGAGGCTATCACTAGCATTAGGTAACTGGATTAGGCTTGATTGATTTGTACTTGGCGTGATACGAGTACCATCATGCAAGGTTATTGCCAACAATTCATCGACATTAGTTGCACGAGTACGGCCGCCGTCAAAAGTCAAATACGGCGCACTGCCATTAATGACATTACGCGTTGTTCTAGACGTTAACGCCTCGTGTTACAAATGGAGAACAGCAGGATGATAACGCCAGAATAAGCTGTCAGGATACATTCAACCTTTGGCGCACTCTGGAGGAAAATGTTGATTTTGAAGTTAGACGGAAAAATTGAAATTCGGTGAAAAAATAATTTTTCGTGTGCGGAATTGGCTACCTTTAACATTATAGGCTTGAGCTTTGCAAAATAGTCGTTTTTTATGGTTTTTTTAACGATTTTGAGGTGATTTTAGGGCTTCAAAAACCCCTTTCCTCAACTTTTTTCTTCAAAAAACAGATGGTTCCATCAATATAGGTATAGTGGCAATGATTCTTGGGCACCAATATTTACTAACCAATAAACATTATCGCTACCAACTAATATTTAAATGTTAAATTAAATATTAGTTGTTTAATAAATAAAAAAAGCACAACTATTTGTGCCTTTTTTTATTTAAAATTAATCCTCACCATCAAATAACTTATCTAGTTTTTCAATAAATTGTTGTTGTGGAAGATGATAAAAAATACCTTGCTCGGGTAGCCCACGCAAAAACAGATAATAAACGCCACCAAAATGTGTTTGATATTGATAATTTGCCAAACGGCTTCGTAAAAAGCGATGCAATGCTAAACAATAAAGTTGATACTGTAATTCATAACGGTGCTCACACATCACTTGGTTTAAAGCTTGTTCAGTATAAGCATCAATCCTATCTCCTAGCCAATTAGACTTATAATCAACAATATAATATTTTCCCTGATATTCAAATACTAAATCGATAAATCCTTTTAACATCCCTTGTACGGTTTCAAAATCTAATGGTGGACACTGTTTTGATAACACATCATATTCTTTACATAAACTATCTAATTTAGTACTAGTCACATCGTGACGAATAGGAAAATAAAATTGTAGTTCATTAATGCATTGGCCATTTAAAATATCTGATAACAAAGGATTATTTTGATCTTGATTTTTAATTAGCTGAGTAGCCAAAACTTGTTGAAGCCAATCGCTTAGTACCGTTAACCAAGATTGATCTAAACCCAATTTCTTAATCGCATTAGCACATAGTTCATCAGCATTAGTTGGTGTTAAGTTTTCCATAATAGAATGTAACAAGGTACCAACATAAGCACCTTTAGGAAAATGATGGATATCATATTGCTCCTCAGATGACAATAAAGTATCCGATTCCGCATTATTCTCATTCCAATCACTAATCAAGGCAGAATTAACCCCAACCACATTATGATGTTTTTGCAATTCAGTATAGCTTGTCACTCGCCAGCTATTTGATAACTGACGCCTAAACACATTTGCGGTAAGAGAAAGACGATGAGCAACCTCAGTATTATATTGTTCACCTAAAATAGGTAATTGCAGTTCAACCAAATCAGCAAAGCTAGCAATCGAACGTAATTCGCCTTTTAATAAGTAATCAATCGCTGATTGACTTTTTTTCAATGACGCTAGACCAATACTACAATGGTAGATTGAACGCGTCATTGCAACATAAAGTAAACGCAAATCTTCGGCTAAACGTTCATCTTCTATCTGTTGTTTGATTTCATCAGTTAATAACCAAGCATAAGTTGGCTGATAATCATTATTTTTATCATGATAAAACTGACTATCCGAATTTCGAAATTGTGCCGCAAATGGTAACCAAACAACAGGAAACTCTAAGCCTTTCGATTTATGAATAGTAATAATTTTTACTAAATTTTCATCACTTTCTAAGCGCTGCTCCTGATTCTCTAAATTTGAATCAGGATTCACTATTTGACGTGATAACCAACGAACCAAAGCGTGTGGGCTATCTAATTCGTCGGCTGCTTCCTGTAATAATTCACCTAAATGCATCAAATTAGTTAATGTTCGTTCGCCGTTGGGGCTAGCTAAAATATTTTCAGCTAATTGGCGCCTTTTCATCATCCTTCGCAACATCACTAAAACACCATAATATTGCCAGATAACCTGATACTGTTTGAACTCTTCTACCAACCCTTCCCATTTATCTTGATCGTTAATAATTTTCTCAAGCTCAGCCATCGTTTGGCCAAATAATGTAGTCATTAATGCTAAACGCAAAGCCGTTTCATTTTCGGGCATCAACACTGCTTGTAATAAGCAAAGAACTTCTTGTGCTTCTTTAGATAAAAATATACTACTACGATCAGATAAATAAACGCTTTTCACCCCAACTGCGGCCAATTTTTGTTGAATGATCTCAGCTTCATATCCAGTACGAACTAAAATAGCAATATCAGCGGTAGAAACTGGTCTCAGAGTATCATTATCCTTTATTAAAATAGAAGGATCAGACAACCAAGCAACAATTTGCTTAGCACAACAATTGGCAATATGTTCTTGATAATCTGTTTTTGTGGTCACATCATCAGGCAATAAATATGCAGCTAGCGCATTCACCTCTTGTTGATTGATAAGCAAACCCTTTTGCTGATTACGGGCTGCGCTTTCCATCGGCAAAAAAGGAATATTTTCAAAAATAAAAGGATTATGATGGTGATTAAATAATGCATTAACCGCGCTCACCATTGCCGATGAGGATCGATGATTAACCTGCATAGTAAAATTATTTTCACCTGTTGATAATTTCGCTTTTAAATAAGTAAAAATATCCGCACCACGGAAACTATAAATCGCTTGTTTCGGATCACCAATAAACAGCAATCCCGTCTCTTCAGGATAACTACCATAAATACGATCAAAGATTTTATATTGTATAGGATCGGTATCTTGAAACTCATCAATCAATGCAACGCAATATTTTTCCGCAATACTTTGAGCTAATCGCTGACCATTTCTAGCGCATAAAGCACGACTCAACTGGCTTAATAAATCATCAAAACTCATTTCGCCACGTTTAATCTTCTGCATACGAACATCTTTTTGAATGATGCGAACAATATCCATTAAAATTTCGTTACGCAAGTCAATTGAGCTATTGCATAACATATCGATCTTTTCAAAAACAATGTGAGCAGGAGGATTTTTCCCTTGCTTAGTTTTATCAATTAAAGTCGACTGACTAAATTTAGCTAACTCACTAGGTAATTTGAATGATCGCGTTGACATCTGAGCCCAAGTGGTAACTTTAGCAAACCAACCTGGTAAATAACGGCTACTATAAGATTGTTTATTAACACCTGACTGGGCAATGATATCAGGTAGATCTTCAATTGAATCCAACCACAGTTTTTTAACCAGATTAATCTGCGCAAAATGTTTTTGATGAAATTGTTGAATCTTTTCAGTGAAATCAATACTTTCTTCTTGCCACTCATCCAATTCAAAATTTAAATATGGTTTAATATCAGATAATAATGACTCAGGATCTCGCCAATAATCAAGAATCAAATACACCAACGCTTTGTCAAGTGGAACAAAATAATGACGCCAAAAATCTTGTACAACTTGCAACTTAAGTGCTTGCTCATCAGTAATCAGAGTTTGCTCAAACAACACGCCTGATTCAAAAGCATGGCTAGTTAAAATACGTTGGCAAAAACCGTGAATAGTATAAATCGCCGCATCATCCATCGATTGCTGAGCTTGGGTTAATCTTTGGATCGCGCCATTGGTATCAACAACTAACTCAATTAATTGTTGATAGATTGGATCTTCATGATAACCTTGCAACAAGCCTAAACGTAGTTCTTGAATATTTTGCCTTATACGCGATCGAAGTTCTTGGGTTGCAGCTTTAGTGAATGTCACCACCAAAATTTTATTAACATCAAGAGGGATAGGATAGTTGTTTTCGCCCACTCCAAGTAATAACCGCAAATAAATAAACGCGAGCGAATAAGTCTTACCCGTGCCAGCAGATGCTTCAATAAGCGTTCGACCAGTTAAGGGTAAATCAAATAAATTAAGCTTTTTTATTCCACTACATGAAACCATTCTAGCTTCCCTACCGTATTGGGTAACAACTCAACACAAGCAATAGCCGCTGTAGGAAACATAGGTGGTGAAACATCTGGACATAATTCATTAACCAAATAACCAACTAAAGGAAGGTGTGAAACAATAATCACATTATTAATGCCACGATGAGGTAGTGTCATTAACAAATCGACAATATGCGAAGGGCTCCCACCTGGCACCAAAAAATGATCAGTTTCAACTTGGGAAACACGACAATGTAAAGCTAATTCAGAAAAAGTCTGCTGCGCTCTTAAATAAGGACTCACTAACCCTAAATCAAAGTTCAAATTTTGCTGATTCAGCCATAGCCCAGCTCGACTTGCCTGTTTTATACCAAAATCAGTCAATGTTCGACTTGCATCTGATGAAGCCGAAAAACCTGCTTCACCATGCCTCATAATACAAACCTTCATAAAATAACGATTAACGTAATTTTAATTGAAAAATCATACACTCAGCACCACAACAGAATGTGAATTTAGCTGTTAATTTATAGCCATTTTCAACTTTGTCAATGCTGCTATTGATTTCGCAAGGTTCTGTTTCAACATCTTTTGCTGCTTGAGTCAACAATGCTAATTTTGCTTTTGCTTCCGATTCACTTGTGAAAACATTTTCATATTCTGCACTACAATCTTCATTATCAATAATCGTGCCAACATCAACACAACAGCAAGCAGGTGTTTCATTAGCTTTACATTTATTTAAAGAATCTGTCATCCTATACCTCTATTTAAGCGATTGAATTAAGCTTAGTATACTCTTAATCCTAACTAAGGGCAAAATGTAAAAAGTTTTAACACCACGCAAAATCTAGCATAATCTAACATGTTATTTTTATTTATTGCTCCCCACTATAATGCACATAACCTAGCTCCTTTTGCGATAAAAAGTGTTAAATTATCACTAACCTGAATAGCAATAGTCGATTCCATCCACTTGCCAAAAAACACAAATAACAATGCAGATACAAGTTAACAAAAAAAATAAAAAACCCCTACCATAAGGCAGAAGTTTAATAAATAAAAAGCAAAAGGTATTAAAACTTAGGAGCAGAAGGGCGACCACGTTTTTTAGCAAAACTTTTATCATTTGATTCCGAACGACTACTTTTACGGCCACGCTTAGCTTCTGATACTTTACCTGTGACTAAGCTCATTTTCATCGGTTGATTCAGCACCCTAACTCGCTCAAAATGCGCAAGTACATCTTTAGGCATCCCTTTTGGTAACTCAACTGTTGAATAAGTTTCATAAAGTTTGATATTACCAATATAGCGACTACTAATATCAGCTTCATTAGCAATTGCCCCCACAATATGACGCACTTCAACACCGTTTTCTTTACCAATTTCGATACGGTACATATCCATCTCACCCACATCGCGACGCTCACGACGTTTTGGTGACTCACGATTATCACCACGCAAACGGCGCTCACCATTCCGACTGTCACGATCACGGTACTCTCTTGCTGGTTTAAATACCGGATCAGGAGGAAGAATTAACGGACGATCACTTTGTGCTAATCGTAACAATGCCGTCGCAATCGTTTCAAGATCAGCACCACTGTCTGCTTGGATTTGCGCTAATAATGCTTGATAATTATCTAAATCAGCACTTTCAAGTTGTTGCTGAACTTTCTGCGTAAATTTCGCCAAACGGCGTTTTTCTAATAACTCCTTCGACGGTAACGCCACTTCAGGTATTGATTTCTTAATTGTGTGCTCAATATTTTTAAGCAAACGACGTTCACGACTGTCAACAAACAAAATTGCTCGCCCTGCTCGTCCTGCACGACCGGTTCGCCCAATTCGGTGAACATAAGATTCCGAATCAAGCGTAATATCATAGTTAATAACTAAACTGATACGCTCAACATCTAAACCACGCGCAGCCACATCAGTTGCAATTAAAATATCTAACCGACCATTACGTAAACGATCAAGTGTTTGCTCGCGAAGCTGTTGTGTCATATCACCATTCAAGGCTGCACAGCTATAGCCGTTCTTTTCAAGCACTTCGGCCACATCTAAAGTCGCGGTTTTAGTCCGCACAAAAATAATTGCAGCATCAAAATCTTCTGCTTCTAAAAAACGAACAATCGCATCGTTCTTACGCATACCTCGCACTAACCAATAACTCTGATCAATATCGGGGGCGGTTTGATTTGTGCCTTTAATTTGCACTTCTTTAGGATTATGCATAAAACGTTTAGTAATACGACGAATTGGCGCAGGCATTGTTGCTGAAAATAGCGCAGTTTGATGATTTTCAGGAATTGCAGCCATAATGCTTTCAACATCATCAATAAAACCCATCCTTAACATCTCATCGGCTTCATCTAAAACTAAACCTTTAAGATTTGAAAAATCTAACGTTTTCCGATTTAAATGATCTAACAAACGGCCTGGTGTGCCCACAACAATTTGTGGCCCTTGCTTCAAGGCTCTCAGTTGCACATCATAACGTTGGCCACCATAAAGTGGTAAAACTTTTACCCCTTTCATATATTTTGCATACTCAGCACACGCATCAGCAACTTGAATTGCCAGCTCACGCGTTGGCGCTAAAACCAATAACTGTGGTGCTTTTAAATTTGCATCAATAGTCATTAAGAAAGGGATTGAAAAAGCAGCAGTCTTACCGCTACCGGTTTGTGCCATACCCAATACATCATTACCCTCTAAGAGTAATGGGATACATTCGGTTTGGATTGGTGAAGGTTTAGTAAAACCAAGATCATTTAATGCATTAAGGATTTCCTCGGATAAACCAAGGTCAATAAAAGATATTTCTTTTGTCATGTAAACTCGCTTATAAATTTGATTATATATGCTCAATATTTGCTCAGCAATGCACTTGATTACTATTCATCAAGATAATTCATGAAAACTACAGCGTCTATCACAAATAATTACTTGCCACACAAAAAAGCCCATATAAATTTATGCCAGCTCACTAAATTGAAAATTTACAACTCACCCCAATAACTAACAACCAATGCTTACTCAATTAAATAAACATATTACTTTAATTCAATTAGTATTAAAAAAAACTAACCACAAAAAAGCATATAAAGAATCAAGAATTCATTATGGGTAAATCAGAACTACGCTATAACAATATTTTCACTTTTAAACTGGCATGACCCTCATTACTTTTCATCAAGTAACTTAATTTCGTAGAGTGCCTGTTGATGTTCAACAAAGTTATAAATATTATTAGCTAAAGCATATTTAAATAACATTTTGGCACGCTCATTGTTACCTTTACTTTGGTAATATTTACCTAAATAAAAGTAGGCTTCACAAAGGCGCTCGGCTAACTGCCGATCATTTTCAACACCTTGTTGAAGGTTCTGCATTAATTTAGATTCGCTGATCTTACCTAAATAAAATGCAATAATATTACTGCCATAGCTCGCTTTATCGTTAAGTTGATCATAACGCATTTGTAGCTGAGTTAATGCAGATTTTTTATCTATTTCTTTTTCAATTAAATAAAGCCATAAAATAGCAATCGGCTCATTGACTTCATATTTATAAAATTTAATCGCATCAGGCTGTGCAGTTTGATAATGCCCTGTACGATACAACGTGACTGCACGATTAAAATAAGCATATGCATAAGATGGATCAAGCTCTAATGCTGTATTAAATGCCATTATCGCATTATCAAAATCACCATCTCTTAACGCATAAGTACCGAGGGAATTATAAATGTCAGGGATTTCAGGATTAAAATTTAAAATATAATCAAAATCACTTTGCGCAAATGCTTTAAAACCCAATGAATCATAAACAATTCCTCGGTCCAAAATAAGCTGCATTTTAGTTGCAGCATCAATATCGCGTCTTGATAACTGCTGACTAATTTGCGCTATTTTCAATTCACTGTCGTAAGAAACCTGTTCAGGAACAACTAACGGCAGAGGACTAGAACAACCTGACAAACTAATGGCTGCAAAAATACAGCTCAACACCCCCAGGTTGAATAATCTCATCTTTAACTCCTAGTGAGTAATATATTATTCAGCTGCCTGCCCAACACCAGCGGCTTGTTCAACAGCATCTTTCATACTTAAACGAATTCGACCTTGACGATCAATTTCCAGTACTTTGACATTTACTTCTTGGCCTACTTTCAAATAGTCGGCAACTTTTTCAACTCGATGATCAGCAATTTGAGAAACATGCACAAGCCCCTCTTTACCGCCAATGATTGAAACAAAAGCACCAAAATCAACAATACGCGTTACTTTACCGACATAAATTTTACCGATTTCAACATCTGCAACTAAATTATTGATACGAGCGATAGCATCTTTTGCTTTATTACCATCAGTTGCCGCAATCTTCACTGTACCATCATCGGAAATTTCGATAGTTGTACCTGTCTCTTCAGTTAAGGCTCGAATTGTTGCACCACCTTTACCAATAATATCGCGGATCTTATCTGGATTAACATTCATCGTATAAATACGAGGAGCAAATTCAGAAATCTCTTGACGAGGTTGATTAATTGCTTGCTCCATCACGCCTAAAATATGCAAACGCGCACCTTTAGCTTGGTTTAATGCAACTTGCATAATTTCTTTAGTGATACCTTCAATCTTGATATCCATTTGAAGCGCACTCACACCTTCACGGGTACCAGCTACTTTAAAGTCCATATCACCAAGATGATCTTCATCACCTAAAATATCAGATAACACAACAAACTTATCGCCTTCTTTCACTAGTCCCATTGCAATACCAGCAACAGAAGACTTAATTGGCACACCAGCATCCATCAATGCTAATGACGCACCACAAACCGAAGCCATTGAAGACGAACCATTTGACTCAGTAATTTCGGAAACCACACGAACAGTGTATGGAAACTCTTCCTTACTTGGCATTACCGCAGCAACACCTCGTTTAGCTAAACGACCATGACCGATTTCACGACGTTTTGGCGAACCAACCATACCCGTTTCACCAACAGAATATGGCGGGAAGTTATAATGTAAAAGGAAACGTTCAGTATATTCACCCGTTAACTCATCGATAATCTGGGCATCACGTTCAGTACCTAAAGTAGCCGTAACTAACGCTTGTGTTTCACCACGAGTAAACAATGCGCTACCATGAGTTCTTGGTAAAACATTCGTACGAATATCAAGCGCACGAATCATGTCTTTTTCACGGCCATCAATACGAGGCTCACCGGCGATAACACGTTGGCGAACGATTTGGCTTTCTAAGTCAACAATGATATTGATCACTTCGTTTTCATCAAGCTCTTCATCTTTCTCTTTAAGTGCAGCTAACACTTCTTCTTTAATTAAATCGATTTGCGCATAACGAGCTTGCTTTTCAGTAATACGATAAGCTTCACCTAAACGGGCTTTTGCTAAATCAGAAACCGCATTAAACAACGCTTCATTTTTTACTGGCGCAACCCAATCCCATTTTTCACAGTTTGCTTTAGCCACAAACTCATTGATATTATCAATCACAACTTGTTGTTGATCATGACCAAATACCACTGCTGCCAACATCTGATCTTCAGTTAACAAATCCGCTTCTGATTCAACCATTAAAACGGCACTCTTAGTACCAGCAACAACCAAATCCAAACGGCTTGAAGCTAATTCTTTAACAGATGGATTTAATACAAACTCATCGTTGATAAAACCAACACGAGCAGCACCAATCGGGCCATGGAAAGGAACGCCAGACAGGCAAAGCGCAGCCGATGCACCAATCATCGCAACTAAATCAGGGCTAACATCTGGATTGACCGAAACAACCGTTGCAATAATTTGGATCTCATTAACAAACCCTTCTGGGAATAAAGGACGAAGTGGACGGTCGATTAAACGAGCAATTAACGTTTCGCCTTCGCTAGGACGGCCTTCACGTTTAAAAAAACCACCAGGAATACGACCAGCAGCATAAGTACGCTCTTGATAGTTAACAGTTAAAGGGAAAAAATCTTGCCCTTCTTTCACTTTTTTATTGGCAACTACAGTAACAAATACTGCAGTATCGTCCATATTAACCATAACCGCAGCAGTTGCTTGACGCGCCATAATACCTGTTTCTAAAGTAACAGTGTGACGGCCATATTGAAATTTCTGATGTGTCGGATTAAACAAAATAAAGTCCTCTTGTTATAAATCACATTGAAGTTTGATATCTCGACAGGATACAGCATAACGCTGAAACATATTGATACATACTTCAATCATGTGGGGGATACAAAACAAAAGATTACTTCACGGTCACGACTAATGACAAATCTATAAACTATAGAGCTCTCATTAGTCGCGCGAAACATGAGATACAATCTTTCATCCTATTAAATATTCTTCACAGCATCTAATTATGCCATTTGAGCTAGGCATTATATCAAAGCTCTAAATTTATACAACGAAAAAGAGGCCTAAGCCTCTTTTCAAGTAGATAAATGATTAGCGACGCAAACCTAATTTTTGAATCAATTGGCTATAACGATCAAAGTCAGTACGACGTAAATAATCTAATAATTTACGACGACTAGATACCATACGTAATAAACCACGACGACTGTGGTGATCTTTTTTATGCTCAGAAAAATGACCTTGTAAATCATTAATACGTGCAGTTAAAAGAGCAACTTGAACTTCAGTTGAACCAGTGTCGTTAGTACCACGACCATATTCAGCAACGATTTTCGCTTTCGCTTCTACAGTTAGAGACATAATAAACCTCATAAACATAAATAAAAAAATGGAATGACCAATCTCTAATTCAGACATCCCTCGGCATTCACATAATAACTACATGAATTGCGAGCAATTATACTGGAATTTATTAAAATAGCAATTTCATTTATGCATTCAATAACACCTATTTAAGCTGAAAACCATACTCCTCTCGGATAAGTTTTTTCAACGCCTCAATATAATTTTTTGCCGACAAACTTAACTGCGCTTTTTGCGATGTTATCCAACCAATTAAAATCTTCTCGTCAACATCTAAAGGAATCGACAAAATATCCGAACCGTTCAAATCCGTACTTAACACACCAGTACTAATCGTATAACCATTCAAACCATGCAACAAATTAAACAACGTCGCCCTATCACTTACATGGATACTCTTCTTATGATAAACCGTGCTTAAAATCTCTTCCGAAAAATAGAAAGAATTATATTCGCCCTGTTCAAAGGAAAGATAAGGAAAATCCTCCAACTCATCCAACGTTAACAACTTCATTGCAGCCAAAGGATGATGGGTGCTGATAAACACATGTGGATCGGCTTCAAATAAAGGATTAAAAGTAAGTCGATGTTCCTTAAGCAGTCGCAATATCACCTTTTGATTAAAATCGGTCAAATACAAAATCCCCACCTCACTACGAAGATTAGCAACATCGGTAATAATGTCGTACGTTCGAGTTTCGCGTAAGGTAAACTCATATTCATCAGTATGATTTTTCTTGATTAAATTAACAAATGCATTTACTGCAAACGCATAATGTTGGGTTGAAATACGGCACAACTGCTTGGATGGAGCTTTTTTGGCAAAATGTTGTTCCAACAATTGTGCTTGATCTAAAACCTGTTTAGCATACCCCAAAAACTCCACTCCATCAGCCGACAACGAAACCCCCTTTGTCGTCCGCACAAAAATTTCAATCCCAAATTCCGCCTCTAAATCCTTAACAGCAGTTGATAAACTCGGTTGTGTAATATACAAATTCTTAGCCGCCTCATTAATTGAGCCAGAACGAGCAATTTCCAAAATATAACGTAGTTGTTGAAGCTTCATAATATCGCAAATAACCTAAAACAATGTTAGTTCATAATATAACCTACTATAAACATAGTAGAAAAAAAGGCAAAGTGCATTTTGTTTTTCGGGTTAAAAAAAATCACTCCTCACTTTTTTTCTGATTTTAGGCTCTCAAAACCCCCTTTCCTCAACTTTTTTGCTAGTAAAAGGGGTTGTTGATGACAAATTAACCTTATTAGACCGAAGATTGCACCTTATGAAGCAACCCTTTTTAAATACTCAAAACCATCTTAGCCCACATCGGAACTATGGCCTAAGGTCTTAGTTCTGAGGCGCAAACAACGTTATGAGCGACACCTGGGAACTGCCAAACAAAGTCGCCATACCTCGGATCCACAATGAACGGATAATTGAGAATATCATTCGTCCAATAGTACTCGGTACCGGAGATAAAGCCGGCACCAGTATAGTCGATCGGATTGCCCCACTCAGCGAAGAGACTTGCGTTAATATTGCGCTTATAATGATTACCAGATGAAGAAGGAGATGCACCAACTATCCCTCGACACCAAGAACCTGTATTTACACCTATGCACTGAGCATTGGTTAAATCCCTTATTCTTGGTAACTGGTAACCTATTTCTCTACACCAAGATAGTGAATCAGAATATGTGCTTTTATAATCACGACCTCGGTTGACAAACCATTGCTTTAAGACAAATCCATACTTGATAATCTCCCTACCTGCATTATCTTCACCGATTATCTCAAATGTCGCTGGTAAAGATGGACGGGGTATATTACCCGGAAGAGGAGAATATATTTGCCTTGCATCCGCGTGAGGACCCGTTAAGGTGACTCGCACCTTGGTACCTGAGGCATTCGGTGTCATTGTAGCGGTAATACCGCTATGTGTGACGGAAGCCCAGTCTAATTGTTTAGTATTTACACCACCTATCTCTAAATCAAAATATAAATTATGTGCACCGGTAGTAGGAAAGTTTTTACCATAGTCTGATGGCTCTGTAGATTGAACGAAAAAACCTCTAACAGGATTCCATATATTTGATGGACCAGCAAATTCATAATAAGGGTGAGGATCACCATTTACACCATATTGCAAATTGGGTTTAGCAAAACAGAGCGTCGGCGTGCTTTTAGGGTTTATGTAATAAGTTGCTGAACTTGCGTTAAAACGACCAATTTTGGGAAAGCCGTGCTCTGTTCTTAACCTACCGTCTGTGCTCGTTAATGTCAATTTATAAGGCGCATGACAAACCGAGAGTAAATGATCACGAGCTATCGGCTCGCCATATCTATCGACGATGGATAAATGTATATCACCAGTAACTAAAATGAGATTGTCTCCATCATCATCTTGCCAATAATTATTAGGCGGACCTATAAGCGTATTTAATGAGACTGAACTCACGTTTGGCGGCACAATCATGCCGATATCACTAAAACGCACGTTAGTAGTTTGCAACATGATAGGATTTGATAGGCTTGAACCATTTGAACTAGGCGTGATGTTAATGTCTCCGGGCAATGTTATTCCGAGAAGCGCCCCAACATCGTCAGCACGAGTAACACCACCATCGAAAGTTAAATAGGGTGCACTACCTTCAATAACATTATAAGTTATTTGGGGCGTGAGGGCCTGACTACTGAAAACGAATAGCAGCAAAAAGATCGATGATAATGCCAGCACGATCTGTCGAGATAATGTTGATCCTCGGCACGATCTGATAGAAAATTTTAATATTGAAACGTTGAAGAAAAATAAAATTAGCCTAAAAAATAAACTTTCGAACGCTGCATTAGCTATCTTCAAATTATAGTTTGGGCAGGTGGTATGTGGTATGTGGTATGTGGAAAAGTATAAAGCATTGGGGATTCCTTGTCAATCTATTTCACTGTTTTATTTGGTTTTTTAATAATTCTTTTTCCGACTCTAACTCAATAGATCACTATAAAGTATAAATTTCCCCAAGGATCCCTGCAACCCTTTTTTATGCTTACTTTTGTTAACTATTGTAAGCTCCTAAAAACCCCTTTCCTCAACTTTTTTTGCTAGTAAAAGGGGTTGTTGATGACAAATTAACCTTATTAGACCGAAGATTGCACCTTATGAAGCAACCCTTTTTAAATACTCAAAACCATCTTAGCCCACATCGGAACTATGGCCTAAGGTCTTAGTTCTGAGGCGCAAACAACGTTATGAGCGACACCTGGGAACTGCCAAACAAAGTCGCCATACCTCGGATCCACAATGAACGGATAATTGAGAATATCATTCGTCCAATAGTACTCGGTACCGGAGATAAAGCCGGCACCAGTATAGTCGATCGGATTGCCCCACTCAGCGAAGAGACTTGCGTTAATATTGCGCTTATAATGATTACCAGATGAAGAAGGAGATGCACCAACTATCCCTCGACACCAAGAACCTGTATTTACACCTATGCACTGAGCATTGGTTAAATCCCTTATTCTTGGTAACTGGTAACCTATTTCTCTACACCAAGATAGTGAATCAGAATATGTGCTTTTATAATCACGACCTCGGTTGACAAACCATTGCTTTAAGACAAATCCATACTTGATAATCTCCCTACCTGCATTATCTTCACCGATTATCTCAAATGTCGCTGGTAAAGATGGACGGGGTATATTACCCGGAAGAGGAGAATATATTTGCCTTGCATCCGCGTGAGGACCCGTTAAGGTGACTCGCACCTTGGTACCTGAGGCATTCGGTGTCATTGTAGCGGTAATACCGCTATGTGTGACGGAAGCCCAGTCTAATTGTTTAGTATTTACACCACCTATCTCTAAATCAAAATATAAATTATGTGCACCGGTAGTAGGAAAGTTTTTACCATAGTCTGATGGCTCTGTAGATTGAACGAAAAAACCTCTAACAGGATTCCATATATTTGATGGACCAGCAAATTCATAATAAGGGTAAGGATCACCATTTACACCATATTGCAAATTGGGTTTAGCAAAACAGAGCGTCGGTTCGCTTTTAGGGTTTATGTAATAGGTCGCTGAACTTGCATTAAAATGACCAATTTGGGGAAAGCCGTACTCTGTTCTTAACCTACCGTCTGTGCTCGTTAATGTCAATTTATAAGGCGCATGACAAACCGAGAGCTCATGATTACGAGCTATCCGCTCGCCATATCTATTGACGATGGATAAATGTATATCACCAGTAATTAAAATGAGATTGTCTCCATCATCATCTTGCCAATAATTATTAGGCGGACCTATAAGTGTATTTAATGAGACTGAACTCACGTTTGGCGGCACAATCATGCCGATATCACTAAAACGCACGTTAGTAGTTTGCAACATGATAGGATTTGATAGGCTTGAACCATTTGAACTAGGCGTGATGTTAATGTCTCCGGGCAATGTTATTCCGAGAAGCGCCCCAACATCGTCAGCACGAGTAACACCACCATCGAAAGTTAAATAGGGTGCACTACCTTCAATAACATTATAAGTTGTTTGGGGCGTAAGGGCCTGACTACTGAAAACGAATAGCAGCAAAAAGATCGATGATAATGCCAACACGATCTGTCTAGATAAATTGGAATTTTGGCGCGATCTGATGGAAAGTTTTAATATTGAAACGTTAGAGTAAGATAAAAATTGCCTAAAAAATAATCTTTTGAACACAGCATTCGTAGTATGTGGAAAAATATAAAGCATCAGGTATCCTTTGTTAATCTATTTCACTGTCTATTTATGTTTTTTGTCATTCTTTTTTCCGGCTCTAACTCAATAGATCACTATAAAGTATAAATTTCCCCAAAAATCGCCGCAACCCTATTGATACCTACTTTTTGTTAACTATTGTAAAAACTAATATTGATGTTTTTGGAAGAGATTTTAGGCTTTAAAAAACCCCTTTCCTCACTTTCTTTGTGGGTAAGAAAGGTTAAAAGAAGTTTTCATAGATTAGTTTGATGCTCATGATGGTTGAAACAGTTATTAACATTGGTCTGATTAGTCTTTTGCCTTTAGCAATAACCATTTTTGCACCTAACCTTGCGCCGATAAATTGTCCTACTAGCATGATTAGGCCAATTGTCCATACAACTTCACCTCCAACAATAAAAAAGATTAAGCCGGCTAAGTTTGAGGTAAAATTAAGAACTTTTGTATGTGCAGTCGCTTTAGTTAAATTAAATCCGGCTAGAGTAATGTAAGCCAGTGCATAGAATGATCCTGCACCAGGGCCAAAGAATCCATCATAAAACCCGATAATTAATGCTGGTAGTAAGGAAAATTGTAGTACAGTTAAACGGCTTTTGCGGTCGTTTTCACCGATGGTCGGTGAAAATAGAAAGTATAAACCTACACTGATCGTTAAGATAGGAAGTAGTAGTTTTAAAAAGCCCGCTTGGATAAGCATGACGGATAATGTGCCAAATGCAGAGCCAATGAAGGCACTAATAATCGCCCATTTTTGTTGTTTTAGGTCTACCATACGCTGGCGAATAAAGTAGAGGCTAGCTGAGAATGATCCTCCGCAGCTCTGTAATTTGTTGGTAGCTAAGGCACTCGCTGGCGGTAAACCGACAGCAAGGAGTGCCGGTACAGTTAGTAGTCCACCACCACCAGCAATGGAGTCGATAAAGCCAGCTAAGGTGGCAATTAAGAAGAGTAAAGCAAGTATTTCTTCATTCATGATTATTTTACATCACGACTTTACATCACTACATTGTGCCCGATATCGAAGGTAATGATCCATTATTACTATTGCGACCATAGCTTCAGCAATTGGTACTGCGCGAATGCCAACACAAGGATCATGTCGACCATGAGTTGAAACTTCAACACTTTCACCATTGATGTTAATTGATTGGCCCGGAATTTCGATGCTTGGCGTCGGTTTTAATGCAATGTTTGCGATGATGGTTTGCCCTGAGCTAATTCCGCCTAGGATTCCTCCAGCATGGTTTGATAAGAATCCTTGTGGGGTTATTTCATCACGATTTTCACTACCTCGTTTATTAACGGTTGCAAAGCCATCTCCTATTTCAACGCCTTTTACGGCATTGATGCTCATTAATGCATGTGCAAGATCGGCATCGAGTTTGTCAAATACAGGCTCTCCAAGTCCTACTGGAACATGTTCAGCAATAATTGAAACTTTGGCGCCAATAGAATCGCCCTCTTTTTTAAGCTGCCTTAGTAGTTCATCAAGCGCAGCGAGTTTGCTTTCATCTGGGCAGAAGAATGGGTTTTGATTTACTTGCTGCCAATCGTTTAGTTGGCATTCAATATCGCCCATTTGTGCTAAATAACCACGAATAGTGATACCAAGTTTTTCATGTAGGTATTTTTTGGCAATTGCGCCTGCAGCAACGCGCATTGCGGTTTCTCGCGCGGATGATCGTCCGCCACCACGATAATCACGGACGCCGTATTTTTTTTGGTAGGTATAATCAGCATGACTCGGTCTAAAGATGTCTTTGATTTTACTATAATCTTGTGAACGTTGGTCAGTGTTTTCAATGAGTAATCCGATGCTGGTTCCTGTGGTTACACCTTCAAATACTCCTGATAGGATTTTTACTTGGTCCGCTTCACGGCGTTGAGTTGTGTAACGAGAAGATCCTGGGCGACGACGATCAAGATCATGCTGCATATCGGATTCAGTTAAATTAAGTCCCGGCGGTACACCATCGACAATACATCCTAATGCGGTGCCATGTGATTCACCGAACGTGGTGACTTTAAATAATTTACCAATTGAATTTCCTGCCATTGTTCTTTATTCCGATTTTTATTTTTATAGTTAATTTATTTAAAATAGTTTTGATTTTCGATTAATTGATTATAGGTAAGTGAAAATACGCCAAATCCACCATTTTGGAAGTTTATCCAATTGAATGGTACGTCTGGATATTGTTCTTGCAAAGCCACCCAGCTGTTGCCAACTTCACAAATTAATACGCCTTGTGGTGTTAAGTAGTTACTCGCTTGATGTAGTATTCTTTTTACGATGTCTAAACCATCATTTCCTGCTTCAAGTGCTAATACGGGTTCATATAAAAACTCTTCAGGTAGATCGGCCATATCTTCATTATCAACATAAGGAGGATTGGTGACAATTAGATCGTATTTCCTATCAGATAATCCATCAAAGAGATCAGATTGAATCGGGATGACTTGATCTGATTTACCATGTATGTCAATGTTGGTCATCGCAACGTCTAGTGCATCTTGTGAGATGTCAGCAAGATCGACTTCCGCATCAGGAAAACGATAAGCGCAAGCAAGCCCAATACAGCCACTACCCGTGCAGAGGTCTAAAATCGCTTTAGGATCACCATTACGTATACCGTCAAAATGGCTATCGATTAATTCACCAATTGGCGAGCGAGGGATGAGTACGCGTTCATCAACATAGAAGCAATGCCCACAAAACCATGATTGATTGGTTAAGTAAGGTGTCGGTACGCGGTCGATAATTCGTCTATCAATGATTTGGTTTAACTGTTGTTTTTCATCATTGGTTAGATTTGCTGCGTAAAATTCGGTTGGAATAAATGGTGATAATCCTAAGGTGGCTAAGATAAGTTGTTTAGCTTCATCAATAGGATCATCAATTCCATGGCCTAAGTAGATTTCAGATTGACTTAGTCGTGATGAGGTCCAGCGTATGTAATCCTGAACTGTGCGCAAGTTTTCCATATTAACTCCAAAAGTTCGCGGAGAGGAAGTGATTAATTGTCATTTTAGGGCGCTAACTTTTGAGGGGATATGCCACTGTAATGATACAAAGCATGTCGGTTATTTCCCTGCAATAACTAAATAAATATTAATGGCGGTGAGGAAGGGATTCGAACCCTTGATACGTTGCCGTATACACACTTTCCAGGCGTGCTCCTTCAACCACTCGGACACCTCACCTTAATTTAGCACCCTGCTTTTTAAAAGCAGGGTGCATACTATAATTATCTGGAGATAATTAATCAAGTATTAATTCATGCAGACAATAGCGCCAAACGTTATAAGTACAAATAGCACTAAAGCGGTTGCTGCTAAAGCATATTTTAAGTTAGTATCCATAATTTTTTGCTCCTTACGCTTAGTTGCGTTGCTATTCTATTGCTTTATCAAAAGAAATAAATCCACTTAAGATTTTGTTTGCTTTAATACTTGGATAATTTGGAATTAAATCAAACAAGATTTCAACAGACTCATCGAGAAAAGCATCTGGTTGTTTATAATCTTTAGGTAGATCTTTTAAGTTTTTAATTGGCGGTAAACCAGCACGAATTAAGCGTTCATTAGTTCTTTTTAGATCACGTTCATCATTGGCTTTTTGCTCAATTTCACGCTCTTTTTTGTTTAATGAAACTATATATTTGTCATCTTTTTTGCTATTAAATTCCTCAATATCTTGCTCGATATAATTAAATTCAGGATTTTTAGCTATCCTTGCTTCATGCTGTGATTTTAAGTTAGTTAATAGTGGTTTGATATCTGTAATGCGTAGGTATTCCGCTGATTGAATTTTGTCCCATGGCAGAGCGTTATCTAGGAACCGTTCTCCTGTATCGTCAACATATTGGCTTTTGGTCATTTCGATATCAGGTTCAACCCCTTTTAGCTGAGTGCTTCCACCATTGATACGGTAGAATTTTTGTACAGTGTATTGCACACCACCAAACTCAGGCCAATTGGGATGTAAACGAGCATCAATAGGGTATGATATTCCTCGTGATGTTTGTACGGTTCCTTTACCGTAAGTGGTTTCACCAACAATTACAGCTCTACCATAATCTTGCATCGCTGCCGAGAAGATTTCTGATGCTGAGGCACTGTAACGATTAATTATTACGATCATTGGGCCTGTGTAGTCAATACCTTTGTCTTTGTTGTCATATGTAGTGATTTTTTGTAAATTATCACGCACTTGAACAACAGGGCCTTTATCCACAAACAATCCTGTTAAATCAATAACTTCCGCTAATGAACCTCCACCATTGTTACGTAAATCAATAACAAGGCCTTGTAAGTGTTCATCATTGGCTCTCATTATTAATGATTGAACATTTTTGGTTAAACCAATGTAGAAGCTAGGTATTTCAATAATACCGATTTTGCCACGGCTATTATCAATAATTTTTAATTTTGCTTCACGATCTTCAAAATGAATTTTGTCTCGCTTGAGCTCAATAATTTTGGGTTTGCTATTGTTACCTGCAGGCAAGATTTCTAATTTTACTATGGTGTTTTTGGGGCCACGGATTTTGTCAACAATGTCATCTAAGCGCCATCCAATAACATCTTCAATAGGCGAATTACTTTGCCCTACCCCGATAATTTTGTCACCAACTGTTAATAATTTACTTTTTTCAGCAGGGCCACCTGCTACAAAAGACATGATGACGGTATAGTCATCTTGCTGGCTAAGTGTTGCTCCAATGCCTTCAAAAGATAGGCTCATTTCAGAATCAAAATCGCGTTTTCTACGTGGTGCTAAGTAACTAGTATGAGGGTCGATTTCTCGCGCAAAAGCATTCATAAATATCTGGAAACAATCTTCGTTATTAGATTGTATGATAGTTTTTAATACTCGCTTATAACGTTTGGTTAACACTTCGCGAATTTGGCTTTCGGTTTTGCCGGTTAATGCTAAGTTCAGTTCATCATATTTGACGCGTTTATCCCAATAATCATCAAGTTCATTTTCGGTTATTGGCCACGCCATGTCTTCACGTTTGAAATTGATGCTATCTTTAGTCGTGAAATCCATTGGGCGCTGTAAAACTTCTAGTGCATATTGGTAGCGTTTGTAGCGTTTTTGTAAAAAGAGATTGTATATGTCATAAGCGGTTTTAAGATTGCCACTACTAAGTTCTTTACTTAATTGATCTTGGTAAATGCGAAACTTGCTTATATCATCTTGGAGAAAAATGGTTTTGCTACCATCAAGCAATTTGAAATAGCGATCAAAAATTTTAGCAGAAAACGCACCATCTAAAGAGAAATCACGGTAATGCGATTGAGTAAAGAAGTTGGTCACACGTTTTGCAACGACTTGATGTATTTCATCTTGCTTTAAAACTGGAATTCGTTCAGTTTCTGGTGCTTTGGCCTGAGCCGTTGTACTGATAATATATAAAATGAGTCCGAATTTAATAAAACCTTTCAGTAATTTATTCATATAAATTCTCTATCTATTAATAATGTGCTCAGGTTTGACCGTTAGTTCGATTCCAGTTCCTACTTTAACTTTTATGTGTTCTTTTTCAATCGTGATGATTTGCCCTTTTATTGGCTTTTTACCAACATTAACTTTAACAAAATCACCTGCTTGTAAAGTTAGCGGCTTTCGAGAAGGTTTGGGGGCCAATTTGCGTTTTTGTTTTGCGCGCTCTTTCGCTTGCTCTTTGCTTTCTTTTAATTGTTGCTGAGCATGTTCCATTTGCTCTTTGGTGATCACTTCAGTTGAGTTCCCGTCTAAATCAACTCGATGTGCACCTTCTTTTATGCTATATAGGTAACGCCAACCCATGGTATAAGTTCTAAGTGCAACGCGAAGTTTGGTTTTGCTCAGTAGTTCGCTATTTTCTAGGCGAGAAATGATGTCTTGAAAGATGCCAATTTTTAAAGGTTTTGCTTCGCCTTCAATAGTAAAACAATTCGGAAACTGTTGGGCTAAATAAATAATAATTTCTCTACTGTTTGTTAATTGAAACTGATTTTCCATTGATTATCCCGTTGCTTTTAAAATTTTTCTGACGCTAAAGTATATATCAGCTTGTTCAATAACACTAATTATCTTTTTTCTGTTTGCTAATAAAATTAATAAAATCTTTAATACCGTTTCGCATTAACCATGCAGTGACAATGGATTGTTCTTCTGTAGATAGTTGTTCAAATGCTGTCATCCAAAGTTGTAGTGGTTCTATAGGTGATACAACATAAGTTGAACTCTCTTCTTCTAAACGCAAAGCTTTTTTTACATCGATTGATAAACTGCTTATATGATATTCAAGTGCTTTACCACGAACACCTGAACGCTTACGAGAAGTCCACTTTTCTGTTCTTGCTTTACGATTGATACCCTGTGTTGTCGATGGCATCCCTGCAATGTTTAAGAGTTCTTTTGGTGAGAACCACTCTTTCATTCTTATAATCCTATTTTTTAGAAACAAGAAAAACATTATAGAAATTAAGGAAACTTTGATACAATAATAAGAAACTGCTTACCATTCGTATTTAAAGTTAAACTTAAAACTTACTGGTTTTAATAACTAGAAAGAATAACATAGATATTTGAAGTTATAAACTAAGAAGGAAGAAAAAATGGAAAGAAGATCTAATGACTGGCATAAAGCAGATATTATTGCCGCATTAAAAAAGAAAGGAACGACCCTTGCTGAATTATCTCGTCAATCAGGACTAAGTTCTTCAACACTTAGTAATGCGCTTGTTAGGCCATGGACTAAAGGGGAATCAATTATAGCTAAAGCGCTTAATTTAAAGCCTTCGCAAATTTGGCCAAGTCGTTATATTAATTCAATGACAAAGCAACCAATCAAGCGAGTTTTGAGGAAAAGCCCTGATAACACATCACCAAATTGTTAGTTAACATACTCAAGCCAATATTTTGAAGAATATGGAAACATAGAGAAACTGTTTTTTGTTTCCATATGCTTTTCATCTCTATTATTTTTGTTAATTAACGTTGTTTTCAGCTTTGGTTGGTTGGGTTGATTTGATTATTTTTACAATGTTGATTCTATGCTAGGGTTAGTCGACTTTTAATATCAGTTATTCCTAAATCAGCAATCACTTATGAAAAATCTTAGCTATTTGGCTTAACTATTCTTAAGATAATAAAAAGAAAGAATAGTCATATCTGGTTGATTTTTGAGCGCATCATCCAGCGTTGCTTTTTTGTTTTGCTTTTCTGGTTAGCTTCCACCCAAAAACTTATTCTGTTCTGGACAAAAATATCTATTAGGTTATACTCTTTTGCGAAATTAACCAGACAATCGCTGCTTTGTTGTTGTCCTTTGCAAAAGGGAGACAAACAGAGGGGAGGAAAGTCCGGGCTCCATAGGGCAGAGTGCCAGGTAACGCCTGGGGGGTTTTGGCGAGAGCTAAGATTCACGACAAGTGCAACAGAAAGTATACCGCCGATGGCTTAGCAAATAAGATCAGGTAAGGGTGAAAGGGTGCGGTAAGAGCGCACCGCGCAACTGGTAACAGTTGTGGCACGGTAAACTCCACTCGGAGCAAGGTCAAATAGGGATTCATTGACGCGGCCCGCGTTGAATCCGGGTAGACTGCTTGAGCTAATGCGTGAGCATTAGCCTAGAGGAATGATTGTCCACGACAGAACCCGGCTTATCGGTTAATTTCACTTTTTCGCTGTTTCTTGGGCTTCTTGCTTTGTTTTTTTCTTATTAGTTGACCACCGTTTTAGCGCAAGCCAAATCGAAAAAATTAATCCTAACACCAATAAAAATACCGGTATTAACATTAGTAACGACATGATTTGTTCTTTATAAGTATTGAAAAGTGGCGATAATCCAAATAAGTAGCCTAATGTTACTATTAAGAATATCCATAAGGTTGCACTGATCCAGTTGTAAATATGAAATTTACGGCTATGTAACCCCGACAAACCAGCCATCATCGGTAATAAGGTACGTACGAACGCGATAAACCGCCCAATAAATAGAGCTTGTAATCCATATTTATGGAATAATACTTCAGATTTATGATGGTATTTTTCAGGAATGTGAGCCATCCAATTTTGTACTAGCTTCGTGTTGCCAAGCCACAGCCCTTGTGCATAACCCAACCACGTTCCAAATGCTGCGCCAGAAATTAAAATAAGATTAATTAAACCAAAATGGAATACATCTTGACTAATTAAAACACCAGTTAGAAATAGTAAACTATCACCTGGCAAAAAAGCTGCAGGTAATACCCCATTTTCTAATAAAATAATAACAAATAACATACCATATAGCGTCCACACTATATTAGGATTTGAAAGTGTTGCTATATCCATATGAACAAATGCTTGATAAAGTGTAATGATTGTATCCATTTAGCTTAATTTCTCGTTAATGTATTATTATTAGTGGTTAATAGTACCACCTACGGTTAGATTATTCACTTTTAAAGTCGGTTGACCAACACCAACAGGCACGCTTTGCCCTGCTTTACCACAAACACCAACACCTGGATCTAATTCTAGATCATTCCCTACCATTGAGATTTGTTGCATTGTTTCGATACCAGAACCAATTAGTGTTGCACCTTTAACAGGTGTCGTTATTTTGCCTTTTTCAATTAAATAAGCTTCAGATGTTGAGAAAACAAATTTACCAGAGGTGATATCAACTTGCCCTCCTGCAAAGTTAGGCGCATATAACCCATAATCCACACTTTGGATGATTTCATCAAAACTAGATGTTCCCGCTAGCATATAGGTATTTGTCATTCTAGGCATTGGTAAATATGCATAGCCTTCACGACGACCATTACCCGTAGAGTGGCAATTCATTAATTTTGCATTAAGTTTGTCAAACATGTAACTTTTTAAAATGCCATTTTCAATTAATACGGTTTTTTGACTCGGTGTCCCTTCATCATCAACAGAAAGCGAGCCACGTCGGTTTTCTATTGTTCCATCATCAACAATAGTACAAAGTTCTGAAGTAACTTGTTGGCCGATTTTTTCTGAAAATACTGAGCTATTTTTTCGATTAAAGTCACCTTCTAACCCGTGCCCTACTGCTTCATGAAGTAATACGCCTGGCCAACCTGCCCCTAAGATAACCGGCATTGTGCCTGCTGGGGCAGCTTTGGCTGAAAGTAAGACTAATGCTTGGCGTACCGCTTCTCGGGTGTAGCTAGCTACATAGCTTTCACTCGTTTTGGGGTTGATCGTTAAAAAGTAGTCATAACCAAATCGACCACCACCACCACTACTGCCACGTTCTCGTTTACCATCTTGTTCTACCAAAACGGATACGGATAAGCGTACTAATGGTCGAACATCAGCACATAAGGTGCTATCAGTACCAGCAATTAAAACATCTTCATAGCTACCAATTAAACTTGCTGATACTTCAATTACTCTAGGATCAATTGAGCGAGCTAACTTATCTATTTGATGTAGTAACGCAATTTTTTGCTCTTGTGCAAAGCTGTTTATTGGGTTAATTGAAGCATACTTCACGATATTGTTAGTCGTTTTAAATGGTGTTACGGTAACTGGTGTTTGCTGTTTAGTGATTGAGTTTGCAGCTAATACGCTTTGTTCTAATCGCGCTAGTGATAATTGATCGGTATAGGCAAATCCTGTTTTTTCACCAATAATCGCTCTTACCCCAACGCCTTGATCGCGATGAAAGGAGGCATTTTTGATTATGCTATCTTCAAGTGACCAGCTTTCGTAATATCCGGATAAAAAATATAAATCACCAAAATCAATTTGTCTTGAGCTTAGCATATCAAGCAAATTGGCTATGTCTTGCTGAGTTAAGTTATTTGGGGCGAGTAACCGGTCGATCATTTGAGTTACGTTCATAAATTCCTTAATCTAGTGATTATACAATAATGAAAAACTTATTGTGTTTATTTTTAACTAATTTATAGTGTTACATAAGTACTACATCATACTGCTCTTGTATATAAAGTGGTTCAACTTTAACTTCAACGCGTTTACCAACAAACACTTCAACTTCTGCTAGTGCATGAGATTCGTCAGTTGTTAATGCGTTAGCCACTGCCGCAGAGGCATAAACCAAGAAGTATTCGGAACGATGTGCTTTGTAGATACGAACTATTTCACGCAGGATTTCGTTACAAACTGTTTCAACCGATTTAACCATTCCGCGACCTTTACATGCCGGACATTCTTCACAAAGTATATGACCAATACTTTCGCGAGTACGTTTACGCGTCATTTCAACTAGCCCTAAGCCGGAGAATGTGTTAACTGATGTTCTAGCTCGATCTTTGGCTAAAAAATCTTGTAATGATTGCAATACTCTATTACGGTGTATATCTTCCTGCATATCAATAAAGTCAATAATAATAATACCACCTAAGTTACGTAATCGTAATTGACGAGCAATCGCAATCGTGGCTTCTATATTGGTGTTGAAAATCGTTTCTTCTAAGTTACGATGACCAACAAATGCGCCTGTATTAATGTCAATGGTTGTCATTGCTTCGGTCTGATCGATAATTAAATAACCACCCGATTTTAATTTGACTTTACGATCTAGTGCTCGTTGTATTTCATTTTCAATATCATATAGGTCGAAGATAGGAATATTTCCACGATAATGCGATAGTTTGTCAGTAACTTCAGGCATAAATTCGTGAGTAAACTCAACTAACAAATCATATGTCAATTTGGAGTCAACTAAAATACGTTCAATTGGATCACCAACAAAATCTCGCAATACACGTTGAGATAAAGCTAGCTCACCATATACTAGATATTTGCTACTGGAACGTGCCATTCGTTCTTGTATTTTTGCCCATAAACGTTTTAAAAAGTTGGCATCTTGCTCAAGTTCGTGGGCATTTGCTCCTTCAGCTGCGGTTCTAACAATAAAACCACTTTCATCAGTGACATATTGCTCCACGATTTTTTTTAGTCTTTCACGTTCGTCTTCCGATTCAATTCGTTGAGAAGTAGCAACATAACCAGAATTTGGGCCAGGCATTAAGACTAAATAGCGTGATGGTAATGTAATATCTGTGGTAAGTCTTGCACCTTTAGTACCTAAAGGATCTTTGACAACTTGAACCATTAAGTCTTGACCTTGGCGGACTAATTCAGAGATATCTTTAACTTGGAATTGTTCTTGTTCAGAATCCGATACGCATTCTGTATGCGGCATAATATCTGAGGCATGTAGAAAAGCGGCTTTTTCAAGCCCTATATCTACAAATGCAGCTTGCATACCAGGTAAGATGCGAATTACTTTGCCTTTGTAGATGTTACCAACAATCCCACGACGCGATTCACGGTCAACATGAATTTCTTGTAATACCCCATCTTCAATATACGCTACTCGAGTTTCTGATGGCGTAACATTCATTAACAATTCAACAGACATAATGATTCCTTTTTAATTGATAGCAAAGTTCCTTCTTATTAGCCGTAAGAATAAATAAATCACTATCCATAATACACCATCAACAACACTAGATGCTAAAATTAAAGGTGAAATCGTTATGGTATGATAAATACTAATCTGAAACAGGAATAGCAATAAATTATAAAAAAGTGAAATAAAAAATATAATAATTGATTGCTGCCATAAGGCTAAGTTGCGAATTAACTGGTATTTAAACAATAGCAAATAAGCCACACAAGAAAACATAAATGCGTGAATACCTAAAAGCGATCCGGAAAATAAGTCTAAAATAATTCCTAATAAGAATGCCGTACCTACACCAACTCGATGTGGCAGTGCAATCAACCAGTAAGCCATGATTAACATCAGTAAATGTGGCTTAAAAGAATCATATTCCGGCAACCAAGGTATAATTTGCAAACATAAACCAATTAATAATATTAACCAGATAATTAATATGCTGATTCGATTATTGCCCCTCATGCTTTACTCCTTTATCGCCCCATAATAACAATAAATAACGTAAACGTTTTAAATCAGCAGTAGGTGTAGCTGAGATAATCGGGGTGGAATCACTAATATCAAGTTTAACTGAGCTTACAACAGCAACAGGGTATCCTTCAGGAAAACGGCCATCAAGCCCAGAAGTAACTAAGACATCACCAACTTTTATATCAACATTGTTAGGTAAAAAATCAAGTGTCAAATCGTTACTACATCCGTTACCAACGGCGACCATGGAGATATCATTTCTTAATATTTGCACAGGAATTGCATGTTGATAATCACAAACTAATATCGCTCGGCTAGTTGATTGGGCTGTTTGGTAAATTTGTCCCACAATACCTTTTTCGTCGACTACTGGTTGGCCAACATAAACACCGTCATTTTCACCTTTATTAATTACAATTTGGTAAACATAAGGATCGGTATCAGCTAATAATACTTGGGCGGCTTTTTTATGTTCATCGTGTCTTAAGGGTGAACCTAATAGTCCTCTTAAGCGATCATTTTCATGTTTTAAATGTTCAAGTAGTAGGAGATCGCTTTTTTGTTGCATTAATGCTTCTTGCAATTTCGCATTTTCATTAAGTAATGTTTCTTGCGTTTTTGACATTTCATACAGCGAGTCAAATGATGATTTTGGTGCATTTGAAACATAATAAAGCGGTGAAATTACGGTATCTAAATAATAACGAACTTCCTTAAAAGGACGATAATTGATGTCTAATACGATTAGTGCCAAAGCAAGTGCCAGTGATATAAACAATTGAACACTCAAAGGGGAACCTTTAGAAAAAAGTAATTTCATTGTCCAGTATTTACCTGCTATATACCTAGAATTTAATTATTTTAAGATATGACTCCGCCGAACAACGTCGGCGGAAAATGAAATATTCGCTACTTATCAGTAATATTGTATATGTTACTCTTCACTAAAGAGATCACCACCATTCATATCTACCATATCAAGTGCTTTACCTCCACCGCGAGCAACACAGGTAAGTGGATCTTCCGCAACAACAACATGAATACCTGTTTCAGCAGATAATAATTTATCAATATTACGTAATAACGCACCACCACCTGTTAATACCATACCATGTTCTGAAATATCAGAAGCCAGTTCAGGAGGACATTGTTCAAGAGCTACTTTAACCGCACTAACTATACCACTTAATGGCTCTTGTAATGCTTCTAAGATTTCATTTGAATTTAGTGTAAAACTTCGTGGCACACCTTCGGCTAAATTACGACCACGGACTTCAATTTCAAGCACTTCATCACCAGGATAAGCACTACCAATAAAGTGTTTAATTTTTTCAGCTGTTGCTTCACCAATTAATGCGCCATAGTTACGACGAACGTAATTGATAATTGCTTCATCAAAACGATCTCCTCCAATGCGAGCAGAAGCAGAATAAACGACACCGTTTAAGGAAATAACAGCAACTTCTGTCGTACCGCCACCGATATCAACAACCATCGACCCCGTTGGTGAAGAAACAGGTAAATCAGCACCAATCGCTGCAGCCATCGGTTCTTCAATTAAATAAACTTCACGAGCACCTGCACCTAATGCTGATTCACGAATAGCTCGACGTTCAACTTGTGTTGCTCCAACTGGAACACAAACCAATACGCGCGGGCTAGGTCTTAAAAAACTATGGCTATGAACTTGTCGAATAAAATACTGTAACATTTTTTCTGTTACGGAAAAGTCTGCAATCACACCATCTTTCATCGGTCTAATGGCTGCAATATTACCAGGTGTACGCCCTAGCATCTGTTTCGCCGCATGCCCAACAGCAGCAACACTTTTGGGTGTTCCTGAACGATCTTGCCGAATAGCAACAACTGAAGGTTCGTTAAGTACAATGCCTTGACCTTTAACATAAATAAGAGTGTTAGCTGTACCTAAATCAATCGATAAATCATTTGAAAACAAGCCGCGAACTTTTTTGAACATAATAAAAACTCTTCCTAGAATGAATCTTGTTTAAGTATATTTGAGTATTAGAAGCAAACTTAGGCATTTACAAAATATATATTTTTAATTTTATCCGACAAATAACCAATAGATTATTAATAGATAAAAACCACCGCCAGCCTCAATAATAATTAAGGGTTAGTATTGTATCGCAATTTAAAAATAATACCTAGAAAATAGTATAATAAGTGTTTGTAAAGGAGATATATAATGACAAATTCTGATTTACAGTGTATCCTTCCGCGTTAATGTTGAGTTACTGCTTTTTAGTATCAAGAAAAAGATTACTTTTAAGATACGAAAGTACATTAAGATAATTGTTATTTATATCAAATAAACACGGTGTAATTCATGGATATACGTAAAATTAAAAAATTAATTGAGTTAGTAGAAGAATCAGGTATCTCTGAGCTTGAAATTTCTGAAGGTGAAGAATCTGTTCGTATTAGTCGGTCAATACCTACAGCAAACTATTCAGCCCCAGTACAAAATATTCAAATTCCTCAACCTGCTCCTGTTATTGTTGCTCCAGCGGTTGAAGCTGAAATCATTGCAGATACTAACCCAGTTAATGGCACAACGATAAAATCACCAATGGTAGGTACTTTTTATCGTACTCCTAGCCCCGAATCAAAAGCATTTGTTGAAGTTGGCCAATCAGTAAACGTTGGCGATACACTTTGTATCGTTGAAGCGATGAAAATGATGAACCAAATTGAATCAGAAAAAGCAGGAACAATTAAAGCTATTTTAGTTGAAAATGGTCAACCAGTTGAGTTCGATCAACCGCTATTCATTATTGAATAATCGGAATTACTTGCTAACTTAAAACGATTAAGAGATTGAATATGCTTGATAAAATTATTATTGCTAACCGCGGAGAAATTGCTCTTCGCGTCTTGCGAGCATGTAAAGAACTTGGGATCAAAACTGTTGCTGTTCATTCTTCAGCAGATAAAGATTTAAAACATGTTTTACTTGCAGACGAAACCGTTTGTATAGGCCCAGCAGCTTCTGCCAAAAGTTACCTTAATATCCCCGCGTTAATCTCTGCCGCTGAAGTAACCGGTGCTGCAGCTATTCATCCTGGATATGGTTTTTTATCAGAAAATGCGGATTTTGCTGAACAAGTTGAGCGTTCAGGATTTATATTTATCGGCCCTAAACCCGATACTATTCGTTTAATGGGTGATAAAGTATCAGCTATTGAAGCCATGAAAAAAGCTGGGGTACCTTGTGTCCCGGGTTCTGATGGTCCACTTGGTAGTAATATGGATACTAATAAGCAAATTGCTAAGAAAATTGGTTATCCCGTTATTATTAAAGCATCTGGTGGCGGTGGTGGTCGTGGAATGCGTATTGTTCGAGAAGAAAAAGACCTTGAACAGTCAATTAACATGACTAAGCTTGAAGCAAAAACAGCATTTAATAATGATATGGTGTACATGGAAAAATTCCTTGAAAACCCACGTCATATCGAAATTCAAGTGTTATCGGATGGGCAAGGTCATGCTGTTTATTTAGGTGAACGAGATTGCTCAATGCAAAGACGACACCAAAAAGTACTTGAAGAGGCACCAGCAGTTGGTATTACATCCAAAATGCGTAAATTCATTGGTGAACGTTGTGTTAATGCATGTATTGAAATTGGATATCGCGGCGCAGGTACTTTTGAGTTTTTATTTGAAAATGACGAGTTCTATTTCATCGAAATGAATACCCGTATTCAAGTAGAACATCCAGTTACTGAAATGGTTACTGGTGTTGATCTTATTCGTGAACAAATTCTTATTGCAGCAGGACAACCTTTGTCAATTAAGCAAAGTGATATTGAAATAAAAGGTCATGCAATTGAATGCCGAATTAATGCCGAAGATCCAAAAACGTTTATGCCATCGCCTGGTAAAATCAGCCGCTTCCATGCACCGGGAGGATTTGGTATCCGTTGGGAATCACATATCTATGCTGGCTATACAGTGCCACCTTATTATGATTCAATGATCGGTAAGTTAATCGCCTATGGTGAAACTCGTGAGGTTGCCATTGCTCGTATGAAAAATGCGTTAGCTGAACTCGTTATCGATGGCATAAAAACCAATATTGAACTTCATTTAGAAATTTTGAATGACGAAGGTTTCAAAAAAGGCGGCACCAACATTCATTATTTAGAAAAGAAACTAGGTATTTATGAGTAAAAATAAACCCTCAATAGTTTGAGGGTTTATTGCTATATAGCAGCAAATAAGTATAGCTAAAGTATATGAAAAATTTGGAAAAAATGCAGTTGATGCAGGCATGATAACATTAGTTTAAATTGCTAAAAGTGATTTTCTAAAATGTCTAAAATGGCAAAAACATTGCCAGTACTAAATACATTTTACCCTGCCGCCGATTTGTCGGCGGTTTGATTTTATCCTTATTCTGATTTTTCTAGCTTCTTAACCCTCTTCCTCTTTCAATAATTCGCCATGCCATTAAATATAAAATGCTAACAAAAAATAGAAGCATCAAGAAAGTAATTACTAATGACACATCACTAATACCCAGAAAACCATAGCGAAATCCATTAATCATATAAACGATTGGATTGAGTTTAGAAACCCATTGCCAGAAAGTTGGCAACATAGTAATTGAGTAAAAGACACCACCTAAATAAGTTAATGGTGTTAATACAAACGTTGGAATAATGCTAATATCATCAAATGATCTTGCAAATACTGCATTTAATAAACCTGCTAATGAAAATAGAATGGAAGTTAGTAACAAGGTAACAACAACAAAAGGCCACGAATAAACTTGGTATCTAACAAAAAATAACGATACAATAGTAACTAGTACCCCTGTTAATATACCACGCATGACACCACCACCAACATATCCCAAAATAATAATATGAGTGGGAACTGGTGCTACTAGTAGTTCTTCAATATTACGTTGGAATTTTGCACTAAAAAATGAAGAACACACATTGGTATATGAGTTAGTAATTACCGACATCATAATTAAACCAGGTACAATAAATGCCATGTAACCAAATCCCCCCATATCACCAACACGAGAGCCAATTAAATTACCAAAAATAATAAAATATAGTGACATAGTAATAACAGGAGGAATCAATGTTTGGATCCAAATTCTTAAAAATCGAGTAACCTCCTTACGCCAAATACTTTTTAAGGCAATCCAATATAAATTATTCATCAATAGCTCCTTTGGGTTTGGTATCATTTTGCAACAAATCTACAAATAATTCTTCTAGTCGATTGGCTTTATTACGAACACTAATCACTTTTATGTTTTGTTGATTGAGTTGTTCAAATAATTGATTTAATCCATGCTGTTTATCTACATTTATTTCTAACATGCCTGGTTCAACATCAGTATAAGTATAACCTCGAAGAAAAATGGGGGTTGACGTCGGTATATAATCAATAATAATTGTTTCCGATTGACTTTTTGCTAATAGAGCGCGCATTGATGAGTTAGCGATCAATTCACCATGCTGAATAATACCTATATGGCGACAAAGCATTTCTGCTTCTTCTAAATAGTGAGTAGTTAGTATAATAGTGATGCCTTGCTTATTAATTTCTCGTAAAAAATCCCACATGGAACGACGTAATTCGATATCGACGCCAGCAGTAGGTTCATCAAGAATTAACAATTTGGGTTCGTGAACAAGTGCTCTAGCTATCATTAGGCGCCTTTTCATTCCTCCTGATAACATACTGGCTCTATTATGTCGTTTGTCCCATAAATCCAAAATACGCAGATACTTTTCCGCTCTTTGTAAAGCTAGTTTGCGAGGCAATCCATAATAACCACCTTGATTAGTGACAATCTGTAATACTTCTTCAAATTGATTAAAATTGAACTCTTGAGGAACAAGTCCTAATTGCCTTTTCGCATTGACAATATCTATATCTAAATCATAACCAAAAATTTTAACCTGACCTGAGGTTTTGGTAACTAAAGAACTAATTATACCAATGGTAGTTGACTTACCTGCACCATTTGGCCCAAGCAAAGCATAAAAGTCCCCAGCTTGTACTGTTAAGTTAATTCCTTTTAATGCTTCTACACCATTTTTATATTTTTTCTTAAGCGCAATAAGTTCTAGGGCTGGCGTTAATGACATAAATGAATCCTAATTCCGTGATTTGCTATTTAGATAATATGATATCATGTTTAACAGAGCGGAAATATTGTTATGATGGTAATACCTATTTTGTTATCAACATTAACAATATACATTTTAGATTAATATGAGATTAAAGAATGAATGTTATGGTCAAAATTGGGGTAGTTTCGGTGTCAGATAGAGCATCACAAGGCGTTTATCAAGATGAAGGCATTCCAGCTTTGTTATCATGGTTACAAATCGCATTGAAAACACCATTCATCACAGAACAACGCATTATTCCCGATGAACAGCTCATTATTGAAAAAACGTTATGCGAATTAGTTGATGATTTGTATTGTGATCTAATTTTGACCACAGGTGGAACAGGCCCTGCAATCAGAGATGTAACACCAGACGCAACTTTAGCTATTGCAGATCGATTAATGCCTGGTTTTGGTGAGCAAATGCGACAAATTAGTTTGCATTTTGTCCCAACTGCGATTTTGTCTCGACAAATTGGTGTAATTCGTAAGCAATGCTTAATTTTGAATTTACCCGGTAGACCCAAGTCGATAAAAGAAACACTTGAAGGGGTTAAAGATAACCAAGGAAACACGGTTGTTACAGGTATTTTTGCTAGTGTTCCGTATTGCATTGATTTGTTGGGTGGCCCTTATATCGAAACTCATGATCACATCGTTAAAGCTTTTCGTCCTAAAAATGCCACAAAATCTAATCTTTAATTTTATGCAAAGCTCATGCATAATTATGTAAATTGTCATCGCTCGTTGAGCGATAAAATTAATAGGTACACGACCTAAATCACAAATAATTACATGATTGCTGACTAAATCATGCAATTTTAGTTAACCTGTTAATATGGCTCATTAATTCTATCCGTTTAATTCGTCATAAATTAGATTTAAAGGAACAGCATGAAACAAAACGATCTCACTAAAACTTTCAAAGAAATGCTTTTACAAGAAAAGTTTAGTTCTCAAATAGGTATCGTACAAGCCTTACAAGAACAAGGATTTGATAATATAAATCAATCCAAAGTATCCCGGATGTTAACCAAATTTGGCGCAGTAAGAACTCGCAATGCGAAATCTGAAATGGTTTATTGCTTGCCAGCCGAAATAAGCGTACCGTCAACAAGCAGCCCACTAAAAAATTTAGTTTTAGATATTGATTACAATAGTTCTATGGTAGTTATTCGTACTAGCCCTGGAGCAGCGCAACTTATTGCTAGATTGTTAGATTCAATTGGTAAATCAGAAGGTATTTTAGGTTCAATCGCTGGCGATGATACGATTTTTAGTACGCCGACTAAAGATTGTTCTGTAAAAAAATTACATCAAACTATTATTGAATTATTTGAGCGAACATTATAAACAAGCATTTTTTAATGTGGCTCAATAATTTTTTAATATTTAACCTATTGACACATTTGGTAAAATCGTTAATTCTATATAACACTGATTTTGTAACTATTGTTTGTTGCAAAAAGAAGAGGCGCATTACTCAGGTAGATCATTGTAGGAACTGGAGCCGTAAATAAATGATTAAGGGGGTGTAATGCCGAGGTTTGCTTGTCATTCCAGAAGACTATCAAATCGACTGCAAGGGCTGAATCCCTTGGGTTGTCACCCTAACAGGTGGAGCGCTTCACGGTATGTATTTTTAGCTGTAATAGAACATACCCGCTCTATCTCTGTTAAAAATAAGAATTTTTAATATGAGGAATCCATGAACACATCATTTATAATTGCTAAATTTGGCGGTACTAGTGTTGCAGATTATTCAGCAATGCTAAACAGCGCCGATATCGTTTTAGCCAACCCTTACGTCAAAGTCGTTGTATTATCAGCTTCTGCAGGGATAACCAATTTACTGGTAGCATTAGCAGAAGGCCGTGATGCGAATATTAGAGCAAAACATATCGCTAAAATTCAATCCATTCAATACAGTATTTTAGAAAATTTACCTGAAAATCCGACGCTTCGTGCTGAAATTGATCAAATAATTTCTAATATTGCTTCATTATCTGAAGCGGCAAGTTTGGCAACATCCCCTGCTTTGACAGATGAATTAGTTAGTCATGGCGAAATAATGTCATCGAAGCTATTTGTTGAAATATTGAAAGAAAAACAAAAAAATGCAATTTGGTTTGATGTGCGAAAGGTAATGAAAACCGATGATAAATTTGGTAAAGCTGTACCAAAAATTGACGAGATCAAACAGCTTTGTTGTGCACACTTAAAATCATTGAATCCCGAAGCTATTGTTGTGACCCAAGGATTTATTGGTAGTGAAAGTACAGGGAAAACCACAACATTAGGCCGTGGAGGTAGCGATTACACAGCGGCTTTACTTGGCGAAGCATTAAACGCCACACAAATCGATATTTGGACTGATGTTGCTGGCATTTATACCACTGATCCACGTATCACTTCTGGAGCAAAACGTATTGATGAAATATCTTTTGCAGAAGCGGCTGAAATGGCTACTTTTGGTGCTAAAGTTTTACACCCAGCGACACTTGTTCCTGCTGTACGCAGCAATATTCCCGTATTTGTAGGCTCAAGTAAAGCACCACAAGAAGGCGGTACAATCGTTTATAATACTCATAGTATTAAATCAGCGTTACCTTCTTTTAGAGCGTTAGCTCTTCGTCGAAAACAGACATTATTAACTTTAACTAGCTTAAATATGCTGCATGCACAAGGCTTTTTAGCAAATGTTTTTACTATATTGGCTAAACATAATATTTCTGTCGACTTAGTGACAACATCTGAAGTCAGTATTGCACTAACAATTGATACCACTGGCACCAATACCAATGGTAATAGCTTGTTAACTAAAGAACTATTTGATGAGTTATCAACCGTTTGCCATGTTGAAGTGGAAGAAGATTTAGCGTTAATTGCAATAATTGGTAACAATCTCACCATCACGAAAGGCATAGCCAAAGAAGTCTTTGGTGCTTTAGATGACTTTGTCATTCGACTTTGCTGTTATGGGGCAAGTACTCATAATCTTTGCCTGCTAACAAAAAGTAACGATGCAGAAGATGTGATAAAAATTTTACACAAAACTATTTTTGAATAGTTGTATATTAAGAGCGATTATATTATCGCTCTCAATAATTAATGATAAAATTTTTCAAATCAACAATACTAAAAACCCTAGAAAATTTGAAAAAATAGTTATAGACTATATTCAATATTTGTATGAGATTGCCATCCATAATGCATATCATACATATATCGCTTCATCATAATTCTATAAATTAATCATTTTCTTCATATTTTGTTAACAATTTTTTAAAAGCTGTAAAGTATTACGTTTTATTAATTGGTTATATCTTTTTCTACTATTACTTTCATCATCGATATTTTTTTAAGCTCTACAAGTAAATTAACTTTTAACTTAACTAGACGAAGGAAATTATCATGGGTATTTTAAGCTGGATTATTCTAGGTTTGATTGCCGGGTGGATTGCTAAGTTCTTTATGCCATTAGGGCGAGTTGGTGTGATCAAAACCATCTTACTTGGCGTGGCGGGAGCATTAGTTGGTGGTTATATCAGCACATTCTTCGGCTGGGGTAGTGTGACTGGTTTTAACTTCCCTAGCTTGTTTATCTCTGTTCTTGGTTCTATTTTGCTTATTTATCTTTACCGATTAATCAAATAAATTCACTTAATAAAATGACGGGCTTATTTGCTCGTCATTTTTTATCAAATTAAAACTTATCATTATTTGTATTCTTTTTAATCTCCAAGATTAGAATAATTCATTCCGCCATACTCAGATTTTTGTTATATTAAGCATTAATCGCAATTTGATATGAGCAATAAATAATAATGCTAAAAATATTCAATACACTAACTCGAGAAAAAGAAGTCTTTCAACCAATTAAACCCAATAAAGTTGGGTTATATGTTTGTGGTGTCACTATCTATGATCTTTGCCACATCGGCCATGGACGTACTTTTGTTGCATTTGATGTCGTTACTCGTTATTTACGTTTTTTAGGTTATGATCTTACTTATGTCCGCAATATTACTGATGTCGATGACAAGATCATTAAACGTGCATTAGAAAATGGTGAAACCTGCGATGAATTGACTGATCGTATGTTAAAAGAGATGTATGCTGACTTTGATGCGCTTAATATCAAACGCCCTGATGTTGAACCACGTGCAACTCGCCATATGTCACAAATTATTGAGTTAGTTAAAGAGTTAATTAGTAAAGATCATGCTTATATCGCTGATAATGGTGATGTGATGTTTTCAGTAGATAGCGATCCTAACTACGGTATTTTATCACGCCAAAATTTAGAACAATTACAAGCTGGTGCTCGAGTTGATGTGGTTGATGTAAAACGTAATCCAATGGACTTTGTGCTTTGGAAGATGTCAAAACCTAACGAACCAAGTTGGGATTCACCATGGGGTAAAGGTCGCCCAGGTTGGCATATTGAATGTTCAGCAATGAATAGTCATCAATTAGGAAACCATTTTGATATTCATGGCGGTGGTTCTGACTTAATGTTTCCACATCATGAAAATGAAATTGCTCAATCAACCTGCGCTCATGATGGGCAATATGTAAATTATTGGATGCATTCAGGCATGGTAATGATTGACCAAGAAAAAATGTCCAAATCACTTAATAATTTTTTCACTATTCGTGATGTTTTAAAACATTATGATGCTGAAACCGTACGCTACTTTTTATTATCAGGTCATTATCGTAGCCAACTTAATTATAGTGAGGAAAATCTAAAACAAGCTCGTACTGCTTTAGAAAGACTTTATACAGCATTAAGAGACACCGATGCTAACCATCCTCATAAAACACTTGATAGTGATTATCATCGACAATTTTGCCAAGCAATGGATGATGATTTCAATACACCTGAGGCTTATTCCACTTTATTTGATCTGGCCCGAGAAATCAATAAGGCTAAGGCAGAAAATGACATGCTACTAGCTAATGAACTTGCCGCTGAATTGCGCTATTTATCTTCCGTTCTTGGTTTACTAGAACAAGATCCTGTGAAATTCTTACAGGGTAACGGCCAAGATCATGTTGATACAAAATTGATTGAAGCGTTAATAAAACAACGCAATGATGCTCGTGCAAATAAAAATTGGGCTTTAGCTGATGAAGCTCGGGATAAACTTAATCAAATGAATATTATTCTAGAAGATGGTGCTAACGGCACGACTTGGCGTAAAAAGAGTTAACGATATAAACGAAAATACCCCTAGATTAATATAAAATGAACTAGGGGCTATCCCTGCTATTTTCTATCTATTGATGTTAAAATTCCTCGTAAAATATTGAGTTCTTGCTGTTCAATACGAGCACGCGTAAATAATCTTCGCAAACGTCCCATAATTTGCCCCGGATGATGGGGATTAATAAAGCCTGTTTGTAATAATGTCTGTTCTAAATGCTGATAAAAACGTTCAACATCTTCGTCTTTTGGGTATTGAATATCATTTTTATCACAAGTATTTAATAGTGATGATGTATCTTGGGCAGATAGCATCGACATTCTAATTTCGTAGCAAAGCACTTGCACTGACATGGCTAAATTTAAAGAACTGTAGTCAGGATTAGCAGGAATACCAACATGAAAATGGCATTTTTGCAATTCATCATTAGTTAATCCAACCCGTTCTCGACCAAAGACCAAAGCAACTTGAGTATGATGAGAGGCTTCAGCAATGATTTTGTCTCCACACTCTTTTGGCGTTAAATTTGGCCATTGTAAGCTTCGAGGCCGAGCACTGGTACCAATGACCAAAGAACACTCTGCTACAGCTTCCTCCAAAGATGAAAAAATTTGTGCTTGTTTGATAATATCACTCGCGCCAGCTGCCAATGAAATCGATTGAGAATCTGGTTTTATTATCGGATTAACTAAACATAGATTAGTTAATCCCATGGTTTTCATTGCGCGAGCAGCTGAACCCATATTACCAGTATGAGACGTTTCGACTAAAACAATCTTAACATTATTTAAATAACTCACATCTTCCTCATTAAATAACAAAATTTACACTTTAAATTAATCTGAATAAATCACAGTATATATTAAAAAACCATTTAACAGCAGTTTTACGCAACTTAATGGCAAATAGCTATAAATATTTTTGATAGAAGTCACAAAAAGCATAATTAAGATAAAATAACTTGTTGACGAAATATGAAAAATTTGTCAAGGTAATCAATGTAATATATTGTATTAGTTCAATTAGTAAGTAGAGATGGTGGAGGTTAATTATGACTTTAAGCATTACGAGTAAACAAATGGATATTACTCCTGCAATTCGTGGCTACATTGAAGATAAATTTTCGAAATTAGACAAATGGAGAGCTCAACTAATCAACCCTCATTTTATCTTATCTAAAGAGCCCGATGGATTTGTTATTGATGCAACTATTGCCTCCAAAGGATCACCACTCGTCGCTTCAGCTAAACATTTAGATATGTATGCTGCAATTAATGATTTAGTTAGTAAACTAGAAAAACAACTTAATAAGATCCAGCACAAAGGTGAATCTCGCCGTGCATTTGATAGCATCAAAAGTACAGTAATTGAAGAAAAATAACACTGGTTTTTATAATTTAATAAAAAGGCACTTTAATAGTGCCTTTATTTTTTTGCTTGCTATAATATTGCCCACCTAATTTTTAATCTATTAATGAATATGACTGCCAATCCTTTATTGCCTTTACGTGACAAAATTAACCAACTTGATAAAAAGCTTATTGAAATCATTGCAGAAAGACGTCAAGTTTCAACCGAGGTTATCCAAGCAAAAATAGCTGCGAACATACCTTTGCGTGATTTAGCCCGCGAACGCTCACTTATCAAGGCATTAATTGAACAGGGCAAACAATATAATCTTGATGACCATTTAATTAGGTGCTTGTATCAAATTATTATTGAAGATTCAGTACTACTACAACAAAAATTTTTACAAGAAAGGCTTAATCAAGGCACTATTTCCTCAGCTAAAATTGCTTTTTTGGGACCGAAAGGATCTTATTCACATTCAGCAGCCCGCCGTTATGCTAGTGTTCACTTTGAACAGTTAACTGAATCAAGTTGTAACACATTTAAAGATGTCTTTGAAAAGGTTGAATCGCAAGCTGTTGATTATGGTGTTCTGCCGATAGAAAATTCCAGTTCAGGATCGATCAATGAAGTTTATGATTTGTTACAAAAAACCAATTTACATATTATTGGTGAGCTACCACTACCAATTGATCATTGCGTTTTAGCAATTCCTAATGCCAAACTTGAACAAATAGATACTATTTATAGCCACCCTCAACCTTTCCAACAATGCAGCAATTTCCTAGAAAATTATCCACATTGGAAAATCGTTTATTGTGATAGCACTTCATCGGCAATGGAAACTGTAGCTAAATTAAATCAGCCTAATATTGCAGCGATGGGGAACAAAGATGGTGGTGAATTATATGGTTTACAAGTTCTTGATCATAATTTTGCCAACCAAAAAGAAAATATCACTCGTTTTATTGTTTTAGCACGTAAACCAATTGAAGTCTCAGATCAGATCCCCGCTAAAACCACAATATTAATGAAAACGGGTCAACAAGCAGGTGCATTAGTCGACGCTCTGTCCGTTTTACGTAACCACAATATTGTGATGACAAAACTTGAATCACGCCCTATCCATGGCACGCCATGGGAAGAGATGTTTTATATTGATTTACAAGGTAATATTCATGATTATGAAATGCAAATCGCACTCAAGGAATTAGCTGCTATCACCTTATATACTAAAGTACTTGGTTGTTATCCAAGTGATTCAATTACTGCGATTATGTAATGACTAGCATGACAAAAGATTTTTCAAATGCCGTGCTAAACTGGTATGAACAGTACGGTAGAAAATCGCTACCATGGCAAATCGAAAAAAGTCCTTATCATGTTTGGTTGTCAGAAGTTATGTTACAACAAACACAGGTAACGACAGTTATTCCTTATTTTAAGCGGTTTATTAAGCAGTTTCCTAAAATTACTGATTTAGCTAAAGCGCCAATTGACGATATATTACATCTATGGACTGGGCTTGGTTATTATGCGCGTGCTCGCAATTTACATAAAGCTGCGCAAGTAATTGTTAAACAGTTTAATGGTAATTTTCCAACCAAATTTGATAATGTCATTGCATTACCTGGAATAGGCCGTTCAACAGCTGGGGCAATTTTATCGCTATCACAAAATCAACACTATCCGATATTAGACGGTAATGTAAAACGTGTTTTAACTCGATCTTTTGCTATCGAAGGATGGCCTGGTAACAAAAATGTCGAAAATCAACTTTGGCAATTAAGTGAACAAGTCACGCCCAAACAGAACGTTGCAAAATTCAATCAAGCTATGATGGATATTGGTGCAATGGTTTGTACGCGCTCTAAACCAAAATGTACTTTATGTCCTTTGCAGCATTTATGTATTGCATATAAAACAGACAGTTGGCAACAATATCCAACTAAAAAACCTAGAAAAAGCATTCCAGAAAAAACAGCCTATTTTTTAATGCTTGAACATAACAATGCTATTTGGCTAGAAAAAAGACCGCCAGCTGGTATTTGGGGGGGATTGTATTGCTTACCACAATTTTCAAGTGAGCAAACACTAACTGATTGGCTAAACAATCATGGAATTAAAACAAGCAAACCTAAACAGTTAATTGCATTTCGACACACTTTTAGTCACTTTCATTTAGATATTGTGCCTATTTATTGTGAAATGAAAAACAACACTAAATGTTTAGATGAATCGAATGGCTATTGGTATAAACTCAATTCAGAAAATGCGAAAATCGGCTTAGCAACACCTGTATATAATTTATTAAATCAATTACGTTAATCACTATTATCTAAGCTTTTAATATATAATTACCAATATTTATTTGTTACATGTTTTATATGAATAGTAAACAAACTCAAGGGCTATCTGCATGGTTAGTATTCTTAATGGCTTTTGCCATTGGCGTAACGATTGCTAGTAATTATTATGCTCAACCATTATTACACTCAATAACTGATGATTTACACATTTCGGTCAAACATGCCGGCTTTATCATTATGGCTGCGCAATTTAGTTATGCTGTAGGCTTACTATTTATTACCCCACTTGGCGATAAAATTGAACGAAAACGATTAATACTTATCTTAATGATACTCTCAACCTGTGGGCTAATTATTAGTGCGATATCACAAAACTTATGGATGCTTTTATTAGGCACGGCAATGACCGGACTGTTTTCAACTGTAGCCCAAGTATTAATTCCATTTGCTGCAACGCTATCACACCCCGAGCATCGAGGTAAAATTGTCGGTACGCTAATGAGTGGTATGTTGCTAGGTATTTTATTAGGGCGAACATTTGCCGGTATTGTTTCATCAGTGACTGATTGGCATTATGTATATTGGATCGCCTCGTCAATGATGGTGATTGTCACTTTGCTACTTTGGGTATTACTACCAACTTACCAAAGCACCATTAACATTAACTATTTGCAACTATTATTGTCTATTGGTTCACTGTACAAACAAGAGCCCGTTTTGCGAATTCGTTCGTTATTGGCAGTTATATCCTTTGCACTATTTTCATTGTTATGGACACCACTCGCCTTTTTATTAAGTGATGCCCCTTATCATTATTCTGATTTCGTTATCGGTTTATTCGGTTTAGCAGGCGCAGCAGGAGCACTTGGCTCACCTATTGTTGGAAAGTTATCAGACAAAGGCAAAGGCTTTTTAGCAACCTCACTCGGATTATTATTTTTGCTTGCATCTTGGTTACCACTTTCCATTGCAAAGTATTCGCTTTTCGCTTTAATTTTAGGTGTAGTTTTATTGGATTTTGCCGTTCAAGTTACCCATGTATCAAATATGAACGCCATTTATCAAATACGGCCAGAAGCGCGTAGCCGTATAAATACCGGTTATATGGTAAGTTATTTCATAGGTGGAATGTTAGGCGCTATTGCTTCTACTTATTTATATAGCAACTATGGTTGGATTGCGATCACTATTTCAGGAGCAATTTTAGGATTATTAGGTATTTTATGTTGGACCTATTATCTTAAAAAAGTTTACCACCCTAAAACAAATTAATCGCCAAAAAAGGTGAGGAAAGGGGTTTTTTAGCGGTTATTTCATTTAATTTTTAAGGATTTAAACACAAAACACACTTTATCTATTAAAAATCAAATGGTTATACAATGTGCCAATATCAAGTAAAAGACGGTATTTGCTTATAATTGGCACATTGCTTGTTATCTTACACACATTACTGAAAAGCATCTTCTATGCTGACATTTCATCAAGTCAATTTTAAATAAATTAATGGGTTAAAAGCTATCCTGACGCAAAAAAACAGAATTAACAAACAAATTAAAGCTGCATGGCATATTTGATTAATTGTCTTTTTATTAGTGGAAAGTTATCTATTGCATTCATACCAACCGTCCTAACCAACTTTTTAACAACATTATTACCATTAAACATATCTTGAATAGTTCGCATAGCAGTTAACATAACTAACGCATCTTTACGTCGAGTGAATTGAAACGATTTTAAGTTTTCGACTAAACCAATATCTTTTTGCTCATCAATAAGTTTTTTAATGGTCGAAACCAACAGCGCAGAGTCTTGAAAACCCAAATTAACGCCTTGTCCAGCTAAGGGATGAATAGTATGAGCTGCATCACCAATCAAGGCTAGTCGATGCTTAATAAATTGTTTTGCAAAACGTGCTTTTAATGGGAACACCATTCTAGAATTAACTAACTGACATTGCCCTACTTTATCACCCGTTAATTTAAACAGTTCTTGGCAAAACTCTGATTCAGTCAGTGAAGTTAATATTGTTGCTTGATCAGGTTTAGTGGACCATACCAAACAGCTTTTATTTGCTTGCCAAAGTGGTAAAAAGGCAACAATTCCATTAGGATAAAAAATTTGTCTAGCACAAGATTGATGAGGATATTGTGTTTCGACCGTCGTAATGACTGCATGGTGAAGATAATTGCGCTCAAACACTGAAATTTTTTCATGCCTACGCAACCAAGAATGAGCACCATCAGCACCAATAATCAGCTTTGCTTGTAATGTAGTATTATCTGCTAAGGTTAAAAAAGCATAATCTTCATTATAATTGTTATCAATAGCCACAAGGTTGAAAATATCAATATTAGGATTTGCTTGAGAATGTTGATACAAATAGTGTGAGATCAAGTTATTTTCGATAATATAGCCAAGATTAGGATAGCCATAATCTTTTGCATGTGCGGAAAGATGGGCTAAACCGTCTTTTTCCCAGACGCCAATTTCACTAAATGCGTGCAAGCGTTCACTCGCACACAAATCATCCCAAATACCAATCTGAGAAAAATATTGCTGACTTGCACCATTAATTGCAGAGGCTCTTATTCCTATTTTATCAAAAGCAAACTTTTGATATTCATCAATTTTAGCATCAACAATAGCTACTGTTAAATTGTATTGACTAAGTGCACACGCTGTTGCTAAACCAACTAGCCCACCACCAACTATGGCGACATCAAATTGTGTTTTCATCGGATAATATTATTGTTTATCAAGCTTATCATTTCGGGTTTCAGTTTCATCATCACTCATCGCTTTTTTAAAGCCTTTTAACGCTGAACCAAGATCGGAACCTAGATTACGTAATTTTTTTGTTCCAAAAATGAGAATAACCACAGCAAGAAAAACTAAAAGATGTGGAATACTAAATGACATAATTAAACCCTCATAAAGATGCATCTCTATTTGAATTATTTAAATAAACAAATAGATTATTAAATAATGGAATTAATTATACTCTTTTTATGGTGGAATTTCATGATGAGTTAATTTTAGATAAAAAAAGACCTGTATAAAGTATACAGGCCAACATGAAATATAAGGAATATAAGGAAAGAAAACAATGAAAAATCCTTACCCTGCTTATTATCCACTTTTTTTCGCCTTAGTCAACGTTTTTATTTGCACGCAATCAAATATAGCAAAACCATAAAAAATAAAAATATTTAATATAAATCAAATCATTAATAAAAATTAATTTTAAAAAACTAAGTTAACTTAAGCAAATAAAAGAAAGAAATTATAAATTACCCCCCAAAAAACCAACAGAAAAAACAAAGATAACAAACAGAAAAACAACATCGATTTCATTTAATAAAATGTTTATCTGTTTTTTATTTTTAAACGCAAATTGCAGATTTTTCAAAAAAATAAAACGAATTTAAGAAAAAATCCTCATTAAAATACAATAAAATAAAAAATATTAATTTAAACTTATATGTAAAATTCATAAAAAATACAATATAATTATCAAATGGATGAAAAAATAAAAACGAGACATAAATGAATATGATTAAAAATAATAATGTCAAAACTTTTAAAGATAGACTACACGCCTCCATGCAAGGTTTATCAGTTTCCGCCTTTGCAAAAAAATGTGACATGTCGGAAACAGTAATTCGCGATTATTTGTCAGGAAAAACTTATCCTTCACTGACACGATTGGAAGTCATTGCTGAAAAATGCTGTGTATCATTTAATTGGCTAGCAACTGGTTATAAATTAGAAGTATTGGATCCTAAAGATGATAACAATGAAGTTTATAACGAAAATATCTATCGTATCCCCGTTTACAAAAAACAATTACCAACCAAAGAAGAAGCGCAAAATCAACGTTATGTGCGCGAAACCCCACCAGTAATGAATTATCCTGTTGTTGAAGGTTGGGCTTCTCATCGTGGTTTGGATATCAAAAAACTCATTATCTATTGGGCTAAAGGTGATTTAATGGCACCTGATATCGAAAATAATAATGGGTTAATTCTTAATACGGAGATAAATGAAATAATTGATGGTGCAATTTATTTATTGGAATATGAAAATCTTACACTGTTAAGAAAAATACGTCTAACACTTGGCAATTGGATATTAAGTTGTAATAACGAGCAATACCCAACTATTGAGGTACCTAAAGCCCATATTGAAAAATACCATATCGTTGGGCGAGTTGTACAAATTATTAAAGATGTTTTTTGATACAATTATTAGTAATCTAGTATTTTTCAATATATAATTTGCTATGAGGAAAGCGCAAAAAGCAAAAAACTTTCCTCAAAATTTTTCAACTCCCATAACACCAAACTTAATAGGTATATGTTCAAGTGATACCACATTTTCATTTTGTTTATTTCGCTTGGCGTTTTACTACATAATACTCACTTTTTATACCATTGGTAAATTATCAATGAATAACCAGTAAACTAATTAGGTCAATTATGTATCGATTTTTTGAAAAATTGGTATCACCTTATCCAAAAGATGAACCACAGCCAATGGCTAAAAATTTTTTCAGTTTTATTTGGCAATCTACGAAAGGAACTCGTTGTTTCTTACTTTTATTAATAATATTTAGTGCATTATCCGGTGCTTTTGAAGCCTTTTTATATGCAGCGCTTGGTAAAATTGTTGATTGGCTTGCCGTTATTTCCCCAAGTCAATTTTGGCAACAAGAAAAAACATCCTTAATAGTATTCACAGTTATTATATTAGCTAGCACGCTCATTATCGCCTTACAAACGATTATTAAACATCAATGTTTAGCGGGTAACTTTCCAATGCGCCTGCGTTGGAATCTACACCGATTAGTGTTAAATCAAAGCATGCGATTTTTTCAAGATGAATTTGCCGGCAGAATATCAACAAAAGTGATGCAAACCGCACTGGCAATTAGAGATACCTGCTTTTTAGTTGCAGACATCTTTATTTATGTTTTGATTTCATTTATTACCATGGCAACAATCATTGGCCAATTAGATCTTTGGTTATTGGCTCCTTTTATGGGATGGTGTTTCGTTTATGGTATTGCGATGTATTACTTCATACCACGATTAAGTAAAGTGGCAAGCATGCAAGCTGACGCACGTTCAACAATGACAGGACGAGTGACAGATGCCTATACGAATATCATGACGGTGAAATTGTTTTCTCACGCTGGCAATGAAGCAAAATATGCTCAAGAATCAATGGATGAATTTTTAGTTACCGTCAATAAGCAAATGCGTTTGGTTAGTAGCTTTGAAATAGTTAATCATATACTGTCTATTTTTCTGGTCCTCAGCACAACAGGTTTATCGTTATGGTTATGGAGCAGTAACTTAGTTGGGGTGGGAGCTATCGCCACAACAACAGCCGTAGCACTTAGATTAAATGGTTTTTCACATTGGATTATGTGGGAAATGGCAGCACTATTTGAAAACATTGGCGTAGTGAAAGATGGCATTAATACATTTTCTGTTGCTAAAACAGTGGTTGATCAACCTAATGCACCATCACTTAATGTGACTGACGGTAAAATTGAATTCAAACAAATAAACTTCAGTTACGATACAAAATTAAAAAATGCAATTATTGATAACTTAAATTTAACGATTAAACCCGGTGAAAAAATAGGTTTAGTAGGTAGATCTGGTGCAGGAAAATCAACCTTAATCAACTTACTGTTGCGATTTTATGATTTACAAAGTGGGCAGATTATTATTGACGACCAAGATATAACCAAAGTAAATCAAGAAAGTTTACGTGCTCAAATTGGGATGGTGACACAAGATACTTCATTATTACACCGTTCAGTAAAAGACAATTTATTATACGGTAACAATACTGCCACCGAACAAGATATGATAAACGCAGCTAAAAAAGCACATGCAGACAGTTTTATCGAAACGTTAATCGATGCTAATGGTAGAACCGGATATGATGCTTTTGTTGGTGAGAGAGGAGTTAAATTGTCAGGCGGACAACGGCAACGAATTGCTATTGCTCGCGTCATTCTAAAAAATGCTCCAATCTTGTTATTAGATGAAGCAACCAGTGCGCTTGATTCGGAAATAGAACAAGCTATCCAGGAAAGCCTATATACGCTAATGGAAGGAAAAACAGTGATTGCTATCGCGCACCGGTTATCAACAATCGCAGCAATGGATAGATTAATTGTTTTAGAACAAGGAAAAATTATTGAACAAGGAACGCATCAAGAGTTACTTAATAAAAATGGGCTTTATGCTCAGCTTTGGAAACATCAAAGTGGTGGTTTTTTAGCTGAAAATTTTTAAGCTAAAAATATAGGGCGATAAGTTGATAACTGTCGCCCTAACATAACGATTTAATTAATAAAATTTTTATAAAATTCAGACTCAAATCGCATAATTGCACCACTTTTAGCCTCGCCATTACTATCAGCTCGGTAGCCTGACAATAACTGTACAAATGCAACATAACTTCCATCTGATTTTTGAATAAACCCAGCCAAATTATAACAACCTTGAATATAACCCGTTTTAGCTATAACCAATTCTTTAAATGGTTCTTGATTAAAGCTTTTACGATATTGTAAAGTTCCATCAACACCAGCAATCGGTAATTTTTCAATAAAAGCTAATTGATTATTGTGTGCTGAAATATATTGCAAAATTTCCATTAATTTGTCAGCACTCACTAAATTAAGGCGAGATAAACCAGAGCCATCAACAATCACTACATTTTCTAAATCAATTTCTGCTTTTTTGAATAAAATTTGTTTAACGGCATCACCACCATTACGCCATGTTCCTGAAACATTATAATAATGTGCGCCTAACGTTCTAAATATTGTATCAGCATACAAATTATTTGATTTCTTAAGCATAACAGTTAATAACTCAGAAAGCGGTGCCGATTGACTTGAGGTTAATAATTTTAGTGATCCTGCTGTTTTTTGTTTTTTTTCAAAAACACGTCCCCTATAGGTGATTTTTTGCTGTTTTAGTTCACGTTTCAAAACAGTTAAAAAGTATTCCGCTGGCTCCATAACAGCAAACTTTAATGTGATTTTACCAGCATTAGAAGCAATACATCCAGATAAATAGTAGCGATTTTTGTCGGCAATAACATCAAGTTCACAATATTTATCATTTAAATCTTTACTATTAGCAGCAATAGTTCTGACATCACCTGAAATCATAACTGGAATATTAGATGGTACAGAAATTGAGGCTTTTCCTCCTACTTTACTTGGCGTAATTGTCGCGTAAAAGCAGTTATCATCAATTGTTGCAGCCGATGCGGGAGCATTGTAACAAGTAGTCAAATTATTCCATGACCACCCTTCCGCTTTATCATGACTGGCAAAAATGGAAGTATCTAAAATGACATTACCAGAAATTTTTTCTATCCCTTTTCGACGAAGATCCGTAATCATATTAGTTAATCTACTGCGACTAAAGGTGGGGTCGCCACTCAATTTGATAATAAGATCACCATTGAGTTGTTTATTACGAACTGAACCAGTTGTATACATTCCAGTAACAAATCGAAAATCACTACCAAGCTCAAGCTGTGCCGCTAATGCAGTTATTACTTTTTGTGTACTTGCAGGGGGTTTAAATTGATCACTTTTGTATTTTACTAATGTTTTGGGTTCAGCATCAACTGTTTGCACTAAAATTGATAAATCACTGCCTTTGGGTAACGATGAAATATATGGTTCAACCAATTGCGCTTGCAATAAGCTTGAAAAAAAAGTAACAATAAATAAAAACGATACCCTTATATTTGCCATGAATATATGCTCGAACGGTTGTTAAGTAATACTAGTAAGATGAAGCTGATAAATATATCTTTTTTTGATAAACCTATCAATATATACTCAATCACTCTGAAAGTTATTTTTCATATAGCAATTATTGGAATATTGTTAATTTATCCCAATGAGACAACTAAATGTAGGTAATATACCATGATTCATCATTCATTAGGTTTTCCTGTTGAAACAATACTGATGTTCATAATTCTGGTTTTAACAGCAATTATAATTGATTTATTCGCTCATCATAACGATAAACCCATTAGTCTAACAAATGCAATAATATGGTCTTTATTTTGGATTATCGTTGCTTTAAGTTTTACACTTTATCTATATATCCATCATGGTAGTCAAATAGCGAGTTTATTTATCACAGGCTATGTGCTTGAAAAGGCACTTTCCGTAGATAATTTATTTGTCATCATGGCACTGTTTTCTTGGTTTGCCATTCCCAACAATTATCGACATCGACTACTTTATTGGGGTGTGATTGGGGCTATTGTTTTCCGTGCTATTTTTGTTGTGATAGGCACAGGTTTGTTATCTTTAGGACCTTGGATGGAATTTGTTTTTTCTGTTGTTGTTGCTTTGACTGGATTTATGATGCTAAAAAATAAAAATCATGATGAAAATATTAAAGATTATTCAAAACATTTTGCTTACCGTATCGCTAAACATATTTTCCCAACTTATCCTAAAATGGTCGGTCATCGCTTCTTATTAACGCAAAAACAACTGAATGTAGAATTAGCTAAACCAGAAAACAACGATCTGATTCATAAAATGCCGAAAAGCATCTTATATGCAACGCCATTATTCCTATGTATGGTGGTAATTGAGTTAAGCGATGTTATGTTTGCTTTTGATTCTGTTCCTGCCGTTATCGCTGTTAGCCAAGAACCTTTGATTGTTTATAGTGCAATGATATTTGCTATTTTGGGGTTACGCACCATGTATTTTGTTTTAGAAGCAATGCAACAACAACTCACTCATTTAGATAAAGCTGTAATTTGCCTATTATTTTTCATTGCTGCAAAACTTGCTTTAGGTGCTAGCTACCATCTGTTTGGTTTTGGTATTGATATTACCCCAACTATTAGTCTTTATGTGGTGCTTGGTATTTTATCTTTAGGAATTATGGCCAGTTTTATTTGGCCAAAAAATCATTGAAGTGTAAATTGATATAATCGGCAGAAAACCTGCCGATTGAATATTATATTTATTGGCGTCTTAATGAACGAATATAATAACAGAAACCTAAAATGATAAACCAAATTGGCGTTGCAATAAGAGCTTGGCGAGTATCTTTTTCAAAAGTTAATAAAACAATCACAAAAGCAAAAAATGCCAAGCAGACCAAACACATTACAATCCCTCCTGGCATTTTAAACTGAGACTCTTGATGTAAGTTAGCTTTTTTACGACGATAAGCAATGTATGAAATCAAAATCATCGACCAAATAAACATAAACAAAATAGCTGAGATAGTCGTTACAATCGTGAATGCTTCCATCACATTAGGCACTAAATAAATCAAAACTACTCCACCAAATAAACAACTACATGAAAATAACAATCCATTAGCAGGAACTGAACGTCTTGATAATTTACCAAATGGTTCAGGTGCATCCTGTTTTTTAGCAAGGCCAAACAACATTCTGCTGGTTGAGTAAGTCCCACTATTTGCTGAAGATGCAGCTGAAGTGAGTACCACAAAATTAATAATACTTGCCGCAGCAGGTAAACCAATTAAAGAAAATAATTCAACAAATGGACTTTTATTTGGCGAAATAAACGACCATGGCGTTACGCTCATAATGATAATCAAAGCAAAAACATAGAAAAAGATAATACGCGCTGGAACTGAATTGATTGCTCGAGGTAAATTCTTTTTCGGGTCAAGTGTTTCAGCAGCAGTGGTCCCAACAAGCTCAATCCCAACAAAGGCAAAAATTGCAATCTGGAAGCCAGCAAAAAAACCCATGGAACCATTAGGGAAAAATCCGCCGTAATCCCAAAGGTTCGAAAATGCAGATGTGGTATTTGTTTGCTCTGAATGATAAGCGCTAAATACTAATACAAGACCAATAGCAATTAAAGCTAGGATGGCAACAATTTTGATCATAGAAAACCAAAATTCAGCTTCACCAAATATTCGTACTGTCAACAAATTCAAAGTTAAAAGAACCATAACAGTCAGTAGCATCGGAATCCATGCTTGTAATTCAGGAAACCAGTACTGTGCATATCTAGCGATAGCCACGACATCAGCAATTCCGGTAACGACCCAACAAAACCAATATGTCCAACCAGTAAAAAAGCCAGCCCAAGACCCTAATAAATCATTAGCAAAATCACTGAAAGATTTATATTGTAGATTGGAGAGTAAAATTTCTCCCATCGCTCGCATAACGAAGAATAAAACAAATCCAATAATCATGTACACAAAAACAATAGATGGCCCTGCAAGACTAATCGTCTTTCCTGAACCCATGAATAATCCCGTACCAATTGCACCACTAATTGCTATTAATTGAATATGTCTGCTGGATAGATTTCGTTTAAGATCATGACTTGAAGACGTACTGTTCATCGTATAGATTACCTGTCGTTTTTTTAGAATTTCCGATTTTTTATAGTAAGTAAAAGACTATAAAGTCTATAGCTTTAAATCGCAAGCTGAATTGTTATGAAAACTTTTTATGACAATAGAATAACTATTAATAGTTTCTTATAATAGAATTTTGTAGAATAATCAACTATATTCTTGAACCAATTACAATAAATTATCATGATGAAAGAAAATAAATACCAATTTTGTATTTACATATTATTAAATATTGTATTTGTACTATCACTACTTACCGGTTGTCAGAATAATTCAAATTCAAAAAGTAAACAATTTAAAGACGGAAAACTACCATATGATTTTAATGTCAGCCGTCCTCATTTAGCGGCACCCGTGAATATATCTGACTACATAATTCAAGTTGAAAAGTTAAAAACAACATCACCTTCTTTATATCGTAAGAATGAACATATTTATAAAGCAGTTGATGTTTGGATTAATCACCTGTTCGATTCAACTGAATTTCACAAAGTAGGGCTAAAAAGCTATGAAATGGCGGGAAAAGACGGATATGGGAATGTACACTTAACAGGTTACTATACCCCTATCATTAAAGCTAGACACCAACCAAGTGGGGAATTTATATATCCAATTTATAAAATGCCATCCCAATACAAAAAACATCTACCAAGCCGTGAACAAATCTACAACGGCGCATTGGCAGGAAAAAAACTTGAGATTGCCTATAGTAGCTCTTTGATGGATAACTTCATAATGGAAGTCCAAGGGAGTGCTTATATTGATTTTGAAGATGGCAACCCTTTAGTTTTATTCTGTTACGGTGGTAAAAATGGCCAAGCTTATTCAAGCATAGGACGACTGTTAGTTGAACAAGGAGAGATAGCCAAGGAAAATATGTCCATCCAATCTATAAAAAATTGGGCTAAAAATAAAAGCGAAAAACAACTTAAATCCTTATTAATTCAAAATCGATCTTTTGTATTTTTCAAACCTGAATATAATGCGGATGTGAAAGGATCTGCCGCGGTACCTTTAATTGCAAATGCCTCTGTTGCATCAGATAACTCATTAGTTCCAACAGGTTCTGTTATATTAGCCGACGTACCACTCCTTGATAAAGATGGCCAATATCATGGCCAGCGAGAAATGCGTTTAATGGTTGCGCTTGATGTTGGGGGTGCTATTAAAGGTCATCACTTTGACCTCTATCTCGGTATTGGCGATGAAGCAGGCAACCAAGCTGGTTATTACAATCATTTTGGTCGAGCTTGGATTATAAAACCTTAATCTACTAACATCGACGACAACAAAAGAACCTGTTAGAATATGGGAAAAGGCAGAACTAGGGATAACTTATGAGATTATGTGATCGCGATATTGAAGCATATTTAGATAGTGGTAAATTAAAAATCACGCCACAGCCCGCTTTAAGTTGCATCAATGGCGCAACTGTTGACATTCGATTAGGTAATCAATTTCGAACTTTCAAAGAACATACCACGCCTTACATCGATTTAAGTGGACCAAAAGAAGAGGTTTCAGCTGTTTTAGAACGAGTAATGAGCAAAGAAATCACATTAACTAAGGATGATGCGTTCTATTTACACCCAGGAGAACTCGCTTTAGCTGTTACGCTTGAATCTGTTACAATTCCTGATAATTTAGTTGGTTGGCTAGATGGTCGCTCATCATTAGCCCGTTTAGGACTTATGGTGCATGTTACTGCTCATCGTATCGATCCTGGCTGGCATGGGCAAATTGTATTAGAATTTTACAATTCAGGGAAAATACCGGTAGCACTTAGACCAGGCATGACCATTGGGGCTCTGAGTTTTGAAACACTTAGCGGTCCAGCTGCTAGGCCATATAATCGAAGGCAAGATGCAAAATATAAAGACCAAAATGGCGCGGTTGCCAGTCGTATTGATAAAGACTAATACAGCTTATAACCTTGGTAAAGGAACACTATTGATATGATAAAAAAAATATTAGTTATTCTATTCGTTTTAATTTTGGTGATTGTCATCGGTATCGTATCCCTGATTGTCTTTGTTGATCCAAATAATTTTCGTGGTTATATATCGCAAACAATAAAAGACAAAACTGGTTATGAACTAACAATAGAGGGAGATCTACGTTGGCACGTTTGGCCTCAAGTAAGTATATTAACTGATTCTGTTAAATTATTGGATACTGGCGCAGAAAAACCGATCCTAACCGCTGACAATATGCGACTTGATGTAGAGCTTTTTCCTTTATTTTCGAAAAATTTAGCCATAAAAAATATATTTATTAAATCAGCAACAATAAATATTACTGATGAAAGTAAAGGAGAAAATGCAAAAAAGGCTACTCAAGCAATAACAAATTCTTCAGAAGAACAATCAACAACATCTGAAGACAAAAGAAATCCATCTAATTGGAAATTCAGTTTAAATAAGTTCGAAATAGTTGATAGTACAATTTCATTACAACACAATCATGATTTGATAAACTTTAGAAATATTAACCTGTTATTAGAACAAAATAACGATAAAAATCTTTTACTTGAATTGAAAGGGAATATCAATAAAAACCAACAAGAATTACTTTATTCATTAAATGCAAACATCGATTTAACTCAATTTCCTGACAAAGCAGTCATTGATTTAAAAAAATTCGATTACACTTATAACGGCATAGCAAGTATAAAAAAAGCACTAAAAGGTAGCGCAATAGGTGTGTTTAATTACCAAAAAAACCCTATGCAATTAAATAGCCAAAATTTGGTTTTTTCAATCAACAATAATCATTTTACAAATAAGATTAATGTCCGTTTTGATAACAAACCAAACATCGACTTTCAATCAAATTCTGACAAACTGGATCTAACACCTTTTTTAGATAAAGAGGAAAAATCAGCCAAAGATGCAACCATGCAGCAAACTTCACCGGTTGTTTCTAATATAACTAAAGTTGATAATGAATTAAGCTTCCTTAATGCATTTGATGGAAAAGCAAAAATAAATATAAAAGAAATTAATGCAAATAAAATTACACTTAATAATATGAATTTTGATATCGTTAATCAAAATGGAATTACTACTTTAAAGGATCTGAGTTTTAATTTTGCTAATGGACATGTAGCAGCGAAAGGCACTGCTAATGGTAAACAAAAAACAACTCAAATTAAGTTAGATACAAAAATAAATGATATCAATTTAAATTCATTTTTTACCCAAATGAATATGGCTTATGATCTTGATGGAATATTTAATGCTTCAGCAGTAGTGGAAACGAATACTTTATCAGCTGCTAAATTACTAGCAAATTTAAAAGGCAACACTAATATCATTATTACGGATGCCAGATTAAATAACATCAATATCGAGAACATTATTGAAAGTACTGCTGCAAAATATAGCAATAGCCATATAAACTCTGATAACCGCAAAAAATATACTAAGTTTCATAAAATTACAACAAATGCTTATTTAAATCAAGGCAATATTGAGTTAAATACACTCACCGCAAACTCTGAAACATTAGATGTTATTAGTGGTTCAGGGAGAGTAGGAATGCTTAACCATGACTTAGATGTTAATTTGAATATAAAATTGCTTGGTGGTTGGAATGAGAAAAATAGTACAATTGCGAAACTACAAAAGGTGACTATCCCATTACGTATATATGGTCAATTTTCTGATTTACATTATCAATTGGATATAACTAAAATAATCTCTGATGCATTTAGTGATAAATTACAACAGCGGTTAGATAAACTGCGTGACAAATTAGAACATCATGATGCCAAAAATAAAGATGAATCTAATTCCAAACGCAAAGCAGCTAGTATTTTGGGTGAATTACTAAAAAAATAAATTTTAATAAGTAGAATAATGAATAGATATAAAAAGGTGAGTTAAGTAACTCACCTTTCTGTTTAAAGAATACCTTTTATTATAAAATAAATTTACTTAAATCTTCATCAGCAACAAGTTTATCTAAATGTTCACTAACATATTTAGCATCAATTGTAATAGTTTGACCATTTAAATCACTGGCTTCGAAAGAAATATCTTCCATCAGACGTTCAAGTACCGTGTGCAAACGACGAGCACCGATATTTTCATTTTGCTCATTAACTTGCCAAGCTGATTCCGCAATCTTTCGAATTCCATCAGGAGTGAAGTCTATCTTAACCCCTTCTGTTGCCATTAATGCTTTATATTGCTCTGTTAATGACGCATTAGGTTCAGTTAAGATCCGTTCAAAATCTTCACTAGTTAATGCCTGTAATTCCACACGAATTGGTAAGCGTCCTTGAAGTTCCGGAATTAAATCTGATGGATTAGCAGTTTGAAATGCACCTGATGCAATAAATAAAATATGATCAGTTTTTACTGAACCATGTTTAGTTGAAACGGTACAACCTTCAACAAGCGGTAGTAAATCTCGTTGAACGCCTTCACGTGAAACATCTGGTCCAGATGCATTACCTCGTTTACAAACTTTATCGATCTCATCAATAAAAACAATACCATTCTGCTCAACAGCTTCAATTGCTTCGTGCTTCAGATCATCTGGATTAACCAATTTGGCAGCTTCTTCTTCAATTAGCTGTTTAAATGCATCTTTGATCTTCATTTTACGAGCTTTCGTTTTTTGACCGCCTAAATTTTGAAACATTGACTGTAGCTGGTTTGTCATTTCTTCCATACCTGGCGGTGCCATAATCTCAACACCTATATTGACGCCAGCTACTTCAATTTCAATTTCTTTATCATCAAGAGCACCTTCTCGTAATTTTTTTCTAAATGCCTGTCTAGCCGTTGAATCATTATTGTTTTCAACGTGCCCCCAACCATCTTTAGCAGGAGGAACAAGCACATCTAAAATACGATCCTCCGCCAGTTCTTCAGCTCTATTACGATTTTTTTCAATTGCTTCTTGACGAATCATTTTAACAGCTGAGTCAGTAAGATCTCGAATAATAGAATCAACTTCTTTACCAACATAACCAACTTCTGTAAATTTTGTGGCCTCGACTTTAATAAAAGGAGCTCGAGCAAGTTTCGCTAGTCGTCTCGCAATTTCTGTTTTACCAACCCCTGTTGGCCCAATCATAAGTATATTTTTAGGCGTAACTTCATGACGTAATGTTTCATCAAGCTGCATACGACGCCAGCGATTACGTAGTGCTATAGCAACAGAGCGCTTTGCTTTATCTTGCCCAATAATATGTTGGTTTAATTCGCTCACAATTTCACGAGGAGTCATTTCAGACATAATAATATTTCTCTTAAATCAGTTTCAATTAGTAATTAAGCTCTTCAATAGTTTGGAAATTATTGGTATAAACACAAATGTCACCAGCTATTGATAGCGATTTTTGCACAATATCATGTGCAGATAACGAAGTATTATCTAATAAAGCTCTTGCTGCAGCTTGAGCATAGGGGCCACCAGATCCAATCGCAATAAGATCATCTTCTGGTTGGATAACATCACCAGTACCTGTAATAATTAATGATGCGCTTTCATCAGCAACAGCAAGTAGAGCCTCTAACTTACGAAGCATTCGATCTGTTCGCCAATCTTTGGCTAATTCAACAGCAGCTTTAGTTAAATGACCTTGATGCATTTCCAATTTTCGCTCAAATAATTCAAATAACGTAAAGGCATCAGCAGTACCACCAGCAAATCCTGCTATCACTTTATTATTGTATAATCGGCGAACTTTACGAGCATTACCTTTCATAATAATGCGTTCGCCTAGTGTAACTTGCCCATCGCCACCAATAACGACTTGACCTTCACGACGGACACTGACAATTGTTGTCATATTCTGCTCCTTCTCTTACTTAAAAACTTAATTCGGAATGAATAGAGTATATATTGGGATGCTTGGTAAATTTTCAACATCCCATCATCGAGATGAAGAATATTTATTCATTAATAGATACGCGATATAAACACAATATAAAAATAGCTCAGATCTTATTTAATTAGGCTGAAAAGTAATTTCCATCGTTTTTACTTCATTATACAAATTACTTGCTGGTTTTGGTATAACAGTTAATTTAGTAGCAGCAAGTGCTTCCCTACATAGATCAATGTCGCCACTATTTGAAGTTACATTAAGCAATAATCCATCAGGTGCTATCTGAATTTGTAATTCACAAGTTTTTCCTCGGTACACATTCATTGGATTAATAAATTTATTACTTATTGCATTTTGCACTAATGATTTATACTTATCTAATTCTCCATCTGATGTACCTTTACGACTAGCAGTTCCTCCTGAAACACTTGGTGAGCTAGATGTAAGGTCTCCTAAAAGATCATTAAGAGCTCTATCTTTTTTGGCTTGTTCTGCTTTTCTTGCTGCTGCGGCTTTCTCGGCAGCAGCTTTCTTCTCAACCGCGGCTTTTTCGGCTGCGACTTTCTCAGCTGCGGCTTTCTCGGCAGCAGCTTTCTTCTCAACCGCGGCTTTTTCAGCTGCGACTTTCTCAGCTGCGGCTTTTTCGGCTGCGGCTTTCTCGGCTGCGACTTTCTCAGCTGCGGCTTTTTCGGCTGCGGCTTTTTCGGCTGCGGCTTTCTCGGCTGCGGCTTTCTCGGCTGCGACTTTCTCAGCTGCGGCTTTTTCGGCTGCGGCTTTCTCGGCTGCGGCTTTTGCTGCTAGCTCTTTGATTTGATTATCTAATTGCTCTTGACGTTGTTTATCAGCTTTTTGTTGATTTGCTTGTGATTGCAATTGCCTTTGATATTGTTCAGCCATAACTGACGGATCAACCATAATCGCATTAATAGAGTTACCATCAATGTTACCGTAATTTTCCCCATTATCATCAAGAATAAATTGATATCCTAAAATAAGAATCAATATTCCATGTAAAATAATAGATATGATGACTGGCAAACTTAGTTTTAAGTTTAATTTATTAGACATTGCTGACATTTATTTCTATTTGTAATAATTATTGATTTAAATTGGTTGAGTCATCAAACCAACAGATTTAATACCTGCAGATTGAAGCAGATTCAAAGTTTTTATAATCTCTTCATAAGGAACTTGTTTAGCACCCCCAATTGTAAAAACGACTTTATCATTCAGTGATATCTGCTGCTTAACTTCTGCAATAATTTGCTCTTGCGAGATATTTGATTGTCGATTTTGATCAATAATCATTGCATAAACACCAATTCCAGAAACTTCGATAATAATAGGTTTATTATCGGAAGGAGAAACCGTTTTTGATTCTGTCGCTTCAGGAAGATCAACTTCAACACTTTGGCTAATTATTGGCGCTGTCGCCATAAAAATCAATACCAATACAAGCAATACATCAAGTAAGGGAACAATGTTGATCTCTGATTTGATTGAATAACGAGAACGTCTGCTCATAATTATTATTTCCTAACAGCGATTGCTTGGCGTTGTAAAATTGAAGAAAACTCATCAATAAAATTCAAATAACTTTGTTCCATCTGGCTTACACTCAACGATAATCGATTATAAGCTAAAACAGCTGGAATCGCAGCAAACAAACCGATAGCTGTTGCAATTAACGCTTCAGCAATACCAGGTGCAACTATTTTTAATGTTGCTTGTTTAGCAGCACCAAGCGAGATAAAAGCATGCATAATCCCCCAAACGGTGCCAAATAAACCAATATATGGGCTAATTGAACCAATTGTACCTAAAAATGGTATGCGTAATTCTAAGGTATCTAATTCACGATTCATTGCTAAACGCATTGAACGAGCGGCACCATCTAGCGCAGCTTCTGGCATATTTGGGTTAATTTGATATAACCGAGAAAACTCTTTAAATCCTGAATAGAAAATATGTTCCGTACCGCATATCTCATCTCGATTGGATTTTGCTTTCTCAAAAAGTACATTTAAGTCATCAGCAGACCAAAAACTACGGTCAAATTGTCTGACTTGTGTTTTTGCTTTGCTTAAAACTTTACTACGTTGAAAAATAATAGCCCAAGACATTACAGAAAATGTTAGTAACAATAACATAACACACTGTACTAAAAAACCTGCTTGTAAAAATAGATCAATAATATTCACTTAAATAAACTCCGAAACTAATAGCTTAGGAAGCGCACATGGCTTCATTTTAGTCATGTTAACACAAGCAATAACAACATCAGCACGGCTGATAATTTGCTTATTCTGGTTTAAAATTGTCTGTTTAAAAATAATAGACGCCTTGCGAACTTGCTCAATTTCAGTATTGATAGTTAGCATGTCATCTAAACGGGCTGGAAAATCAAAGCTAATATCCATCTTTTTAACAACAAACGCAATGCCTTCCTGTAATAACGTTTGTTGGCTAATGTCAAGCTGCCTTAGCATTTCCGTTCTAGCTCGTTCAAAAAAAGCAAGATATCTAGCGTGATAAACAACCCCACCAGCGTCTGTGTCTTCATAATAGGCTCTTGCATTCCAATTGAATTGTTTCATATTTTGTGATTTATACTAAAAATTTGAGTCATTATATATGATTATAAAGTTCGCTGCACTATGATATAAAAATAGTTAAATGAAAACAATTATCATTTATAAATTATTTATCTCATATGCAAACTTATAACAAAAAAGGTGACAATTTGTCACCTTTATATCTATTTTTCATATACTATTTATCTGTTTCTTTTTCGTTACTAGAGTTTTCAACCCAAAGCCCTGTAACAACTGCAAGCATACAGATAGCAATTAATCCAACCAACCATAAAATGTAATACATAATTAATCCTTAATAAAGTGAATGCTTATTGTTTTCGATATGGTTTTTATCTAAACGCCCAAACATTTTAACGTAACTCCAAATAGTATAGAAAAGAATGATTGGCAAAAATATCAACACGACATAAAACATTATGTTAAGTGTTAATTGACTAGAAGTTGCATCCCAAACTGTCAAACTAGCATTTTGCATAATGCTTGACGGAATAATAAATGGGAACGTTGCAATACCATATGTAAACAATACACAAACAATGGTTAGTGAAGAAGATAAAAACACTAATCCATTTTTATTTAAACCGGAAAGAAAAATAGTTAATAACGGTAGTAACACACCTAACGCAGGAATAATCCACAATATAGGATAGTTCATGTAATTTTTTAACCATGAAACATCTGTCGATACGGTTTTATTTAATGGTTGTGATACAGCATTATAATCTATAGCGCTAGTTACTTCATAGCCATGAATACCGAATACAACCCAAACTCCAGCTAAGACAAATGCAATCAGCATAATTAAACTTGCTACTTGCGTAGACTTTCTAGCTCTTAAATAAAGTTCACCAGAAGTTTTCATTTGCAACCAAGCACCACCATGAGCAACAATCAACATTAAACTAACAATACCTGCTAATATCGCAAACGGGTTAAGTAAACCAAAGAATGAGCCATCATAAAAGACGCGATAACCGTTATCAAACCTAAATGGAACCCCTTCTAACAAGTTTCCAAATGCGACTCCAAAAACAAGTGCAGGAACAAAACTACCTAAAAAGATAGCTAAATCCCACATACTACGCCATTTTGAATCTTCAAGTTTACTACGGTAATCAAAGCCAATAGGTCTAAAAAACAACGCACATAGGACTAAAATCATCGCAATATAAAAGCCTGAAAAAGACACTGCATAGGCCATAGGCCAAGCAGCAAAAATACCTGCTCCACCAGTAATCAACCAAACTTGGTTCCCATCCCAATGCGGTGCAATTGCATTGATCATAATACGACGTTCAGTATCGGTTTTGCCTATAAATGGTAGTAAGATACCAACCCCCATATCAAAACCATCGGTGACAACAAACCCGATCAAAACAACACCAATCAACACCCACCAGATGACGCGTACAATCTCATAATCAATCATTGTATATACTCCCTATGCCTTATTCTGATATTGATTGTGTTTTTTCATAATGATATTTGCCAGTACCTAAAGAGCTTGGCCCTAATCGAGCAAACTTAAACATCAAAAACATTTCAGCAACTAAGAACAGTGTGTAAAGTCCACAAATAAGAACCATTGTGAATAACACTTCACCTGACGTTAACGATGAATTTGCGACCCCCGTTGGTAAAATATCTTGAATAGCCCAAGGTTGACGGCCATATTCGGCAACAAACCAACCACATTCACAAGCAAGCCAAGGGAATGGTAAAGATAAAAGTAATCCCCAACATAACCAACGTTTTTCACCAATTTTATTTTTATATGTTGCCCATAATGCCAAACCAGTGCCCAACATCATTAATAAGCCTAAACCGACCATACCTCTTAATGCAAAGAATAAAGGCCATACAGTTGGGATTGAATCTTCTGTCGCTGCTTTAATATGTTGTTCAGTCGCTTCCGGTATCGTTAGTTTATCCCGATCGGTAAAACGCTTAACCAAATAGCCATAGCCTAAATCAACTTTATTTTCTTCAAATGCTTTCAAAACTGCAGGATCTCGATCACCTTTTTGAATTTTTTCCAAGTTAGCATAAGCTAAAATACCATTACGGATTCTAGTTTCATTTGTGGCTAAAATATCTTTCAAACCAATAACTTGAGTATCTAGCGAACGTGTTGTCATAAGCCCCATTAAATAAGGGATTTTAATTGCAAACAAGTTCTCTTTTTTCTCCTGTGAAGGGAATGCAATAACATTAAATGATGCTGGTGCAGGCTGAGTTTCCCATTCAGCTTCAATCGCTGCTAACTTAACAGGTTGTACAGTTGCTAACTCATGACCAGCTTCATCCCCCATAACTGCAACAACAATAGACATAATAAAACCAAATACTGAAGCTACAGCAAAAGAACGTTTAGCAAACGGTAAATCACGTTTTTTAAGTAAATAATATGAACTAATACTTAAAACAAAAATAGCACCAGTTAAGTAACCAGCGGCTACTGTATGAACAAACTTATATTGTGCAACAGTATTGGTGATTAACTCAAAGAAACTTTTCATTTCCATTCTAGAGTTAATTGGATTAAAGTCAGAACCAACAGGGAATTGCATCCAACCATTAGCAACTAAAATCCAAAGAGCAGATAGATTTGAGCCAAAAGCCACACACCAAGTAACCATTAAATGTTTACCGCGACTTAATCTATCCCATCCAAAAAAGAATAAACCAACCATCGTTGATTCTAAGAAAAACGCCATTAATCCTTCAACCGCAAGTGGTGCACCAAAAATATCACCGACATAATGCGAATAGTAAGACCAATTAGTACCAAACTGAAATTCCATAGTTAAACCAGTTGCAACACCAACGGCAAAATTGATACCAAATAGTTTACCCCAGAATTTAGTCATATCCTTCCAGACTTGCTTACCACTAACAACGTATACAGTTTCCATAATTGCAAGCATAAACGCCATACCAAGCGTTAATGGTACAAAAATGAAATGGTACATAGCCGTGAGTGCAAACTGGAGGCGTGATAATTCTACTATATCTAACATAAAGCACTCCCTTATCCTTAAATGCTCAAAAATTTATAACTTTACATTCTGTTATTATACAACATTCTTTAGATAACAAAAATTGATTAATGTCAAAAAAACAAATTTAAAAGTGTTTTATTATTGCGTCACCAATTTGAGCTAAACTACTTACTACGGTAATACCTGCTGCTTGCAACGCTCTAGTTTTTTCTTCAGCAGTACCTTTATTGCCTGAAATAATAGCACCAGCATGTCCCATACGTTTACCAGCAGGGGCGGAAACACCCGCTATATAAGCTACAACAGGTTTTGTCACATGATGTTTGATATAATTTGCGGCTTCTTCTTCAGCACTGCCACCAATTTCACCAATCATAACAATGGCTTCCGTTTTAGGATCTTGCTGGAGTAATTTTAAAATTGAAATAAAGTCACTACCAGGAATAGGATCACCGCCTATACCTATACAAACAGATTGACCAAGCCCAATATCTGTTGTCTGTTTAACAGCTTCGTAAGTCAGTGTACCTGAACGAGAAACAATGCCAACTTTACCGGCTAAATGAATATGTCCTGGCATAATACCAATCTTACACTCGTCAGGAACAATAATCCCCGGGCAATTTGGCCCTATCATAACAACATCATTTTGAATTAATTTTTCTTTAACAATAAGCATATCCAAAGTGGGAATGCCTTCTGTAATGCAAACTATCAAATTGATGCCAGCATCAATGGCTTCTAAAATTGAATCTTTACCAAACGCAGCTGGGACATAGATAACCGTTGCGGTTGCGCCTGTTGCTTCGACCGCTTCTTTAACGGTATTAAAAACTGGTAAACCTAAATGTGTTGTACCGCCTTTCCCAGGGGTCACACCACCAACCAATTTAGTCCCATATGCAAGCGCTTGTTCAGAATGGAATGTACCTTGGCTGCCAGTAAATCCCTGACAAATAACTTTTGTTTCTTTATTAATCAAAATTGACATAGTAATTATTCCCTATCCATCCGATCATTGTGCAACAGTAACGATCTGTTGAGCTGCATCAACTAAACTTTTTGCTGTAATAATATTTAATTCGCTTTCAGCTAAAATATCCCTTGCAAGCTCCGCGTTATTCCCTTCAAGGCGAACAACAACAGGAACCGTCAAACCTATTTCTTTAATTGCATCAATAATTCCATTAGCAATAAGATCACAACGAACAATGCCACCAAAAATATTCACTAAAATAGCTTTTACATTTTTATCTGAAAGAATTAATTTAAAGGCTTCTGCAACACGTTCTTTCGTGGTTCCCCCGCCAACATCTAAGAAATTTGCTGGCTCACCACCATATAGCTTAATCATATCCATCGTTGCCATAGCAAGGCCTGCGCCATTAACCATACAACCAATGTTACCATCCAGAGAAACATAGCTAATACCTTGTTTAGCCGCAATTGATTCGCGTTCATCTTCCTGGGTCGAGTCTCTTAATATTGCTAAATCAGGATGCCTGAACATAGCATTATCATCTAAAACAACTTTAGCATCTAAACAAATTAACGCTTGCTCATCAGTAATAACTAGTGGATTAACTTCTGCTAACGAAACATCATTATTTATAAAAAGGTTAGCAAAATTAACAAATAATTTAGCAAATTGATTTACCAGCTTACCTGTTAAACCAAGTTTAAAAGCAAGTTCACGGCCTTGATATCCTGATGGCCCAGTTAAAGGATCAAGTGAGATTTTATGAATTAAGTGTGGTGATTTTTCGGCAACCTGCTCAATATCAACACCACCTTCAGTAGACGCCATAATCACAATACGTTTAGTACTACGATCAACAACTGCACCCAAATAAAGCTCTTTTTCTATATTAGAAGCTTTCTCAATTAATATCTGATTAACAGGTTGTCCTTTAGAAGTTGTCTGGTAAGTCACCAAATACTGGCCTAACCATTTTTCAGCAAAGCGCTTTATTTCATTAAAATCTTTAGTACAAATTACGCCGCCTGACTTTCCTCGGCCACCTGCATGTACTTGACACTTCGCCACCCAAGCATTTGTAGTTGTTTGAGAAGCGAGTTCAGCCAAGGTATCTTGTATTTCATCGATAGAATTACATACATAACCATCCGGCACCGGCAAATTATATTGTTTAAATAAGTGTTTTGATTGATACTCATGCAGGTTCATAAATAAATCCCGAAATGTCAATTGTCATAAAATATAGGTTAAGTTTAATGTAAGTTAGAAAAATTGTGTAGTAAATAATTACTTATGTTTATAGCAGTTGAGAATGATTGCTGATAACCACTGACAGTGTTATACTCAAAATATATATTTATATTATAAAACAGTAAAGGTAAGAATATGGCGCAAGTTGGAATTTTCTTTGGTAGTGACACAGGTAATACAGAAAATGTAGCGAAACAAATCCAACAAATTTTAGGCACCGATATAGCCGATCTTTTTGATATTGCAAAAACAACAAAAGAACATATCGAAAAATATAATTTTTTATTTTTTGGTATTCCTACTTGGTATTACGGTGAATCTCAAGCTGATTGGGATGATTTTTTCCCTAATCTAGAACAAATTGATTTTAGTGGTAAAACAGTCGCAATTTTTGGCTGTGGTGACCAAGAAGACTATGCTGAATACTTTTGTGATGCAATGGGCACTATCCGCGATATTATCGAACCAAAAGGCGCCAAAATTGTTGGCCACTGGTCTACAGAAGGTTACAGTTTTGAAGCATCTAAAAGTTTAATTGACGATAACCATTTTATAGGTTTAGCCATCGATGAAGATCGTCAACCAGAATTAACAGAAGAACGAATTAATAATTGGGTAAACCAAGTTAAAACCGAAATGAATATTTAATCTATTGAAGTGATTTATTTTATTTTCCGTTCATATTTATATAATATGCCAAACTAATCAACTAAATTGGAATGTAATATGACAAATCATGATAAAGATAATAATGCAGCACTTAAAAGTGCTGGCTTAAAGGTTACATTACCGCGATTAAAAATTTTAGAATTATTGCGAGATCCTTCATGCCAACATATTGCTGTCGAAGATCTTTATAAAAAACTACTTGATATGGGCGAAGAAATTGGTCTCGCTACAGTTTATCGAGTATTAAATCAATTTGATGACGCTGGTATTGTAACACGTCACAATTTTGAAGGGGGAAGAGCAGTCTTTGAGCTTGCTTCACAAAAACGCCATGATCACCTAATTTGTTTAGATTGTGGAGAAGTTTTTGAATTCAGTGATGAAATCATAAATAAACGCCAGAAAGAAATCGCAGAACAATATGGCGTTACACTCACATTTCATAGTTTATATCTTTATGGGCATTGCAAATCAGGCAACTGTAAAGCGCATCCCGAACTTCATACCAAAAAATAAGCCTATTTTATAGGCTTTTTTTACTTATCACGTAATCAAAATAATGACTTTTATTTATCAGGTAAATAATTAAATGAAGCAACTGTTAAATTTTATTCCACTTATCATCTTTTTTATTTTTTTAACAATGTACGATATTTTTGTCGGCGTACAAGCATTAATGATTGCATCAACAATATCGTTCTTAATTATTCTTATAATGTATAAAAAAATTGATAAAGTAGAGCTCATATCTTACTTGATGGTAATGATTTTTGGTGGATTTACACTACTTACGCGCGAACCGAACATAATCAAATGGAAAGTCACCATCATTAACTTCTTATTTGCTACTGCATTATCTGTTAGCCAGTTTATTTTCAAAAAAAATCTACTACAAAAAATACTAAGTAAAGAAATACAGCTCGATATAACAGTCTGGAATAAGTTGAATATAATATGGATAGTTTTTTTTATTATTTGTGGATCCTTTAGCTTAGGTGCAACATATTACGCAACAGACAGCTTCTTCTGGATCTTTAAAGTATTTATTTTACCCGGTGCATCAGTATTAATGTCTTTGATTTCGGGAATTTATATTTACCGAAACATGGATAAATCAACTGATAATGGATAAAACTATATCAGCAGGAGTACTTTCAACATGACACAAAATGAAAAAAATCCTAAAGGACAATTGGTATTAAGAACCTTAGCCATGCCCGCAGACACGAATCCTCATGGACATATTTTTGGTGGATGGATAATGTCACAAATGGATTTAGCTGGGGGTATTTTAGCTAAAGAAATTGCCAAAAGAAGAGTGGTAACAGTCAATGCCAGCAGTATCACCTTCTATAAACCTGCAATGGTTGGGGATGTTGTTTGCTGTTATGCTCATTGTATAAAAACGGGGACAACTTCAATTACTATTGGTATTGAAGTTTGGATAAAAAAAATAACAGACTCAGACAATAACACACAACGATTTTGTATTACTGATGCTACATTTACTTATGTTTCTGTAGATAAGCATAATAATCCAAAACCTTTGCCAGAAATATTCCAACATTATGATTGTACTAAAGATCCCGTTAGTAAATTATATTTAGATTATAACCAATAAATATGCAATTTACCTCATTTCATGCATTAGTAAGTACATTGATTTTTCTTGTTTACTGGTTGCTTATTGTGTCAACCACATTACGCATTGTCTTTAAAAGAAGACCGACCACTTACGTAATTGCCTGGATGTTAGTCATTTACCTATTACCCATTATTGGCGTCATCCTTTACTTCGCATTAGGTGAAGCTCATCTAGGTCAACAAAGGGCTAAGCGTGCGCAAAAAATGCGCCCAGCTATTACCAAATTTATTAATAAGCTAAGTGCATTTCCTGATATATTTACAACTAAAGTTAGCCATGTTAGCAAACCTATTTTTCAACTCTGCAAACATCAAACGGGGCTTGATGGCATCAAAGGAAATCATATTGATTTATTAAGCAAAACAGATGACATTTTTAATCGTTTAATTGAAGATATACATCAAGCCAAATCAAATATTGAAATGGTTTTTTATATCTGGAGCGAAGGTGGTAAAGCTGATGAAGTCGAACAAGCACTTATACAAGCCACTCAACGCGGAGTCACTTGTCGCCTAATGATTGACTCAGCTGGCAGCCGACATTTTATTAGATCTAACGCCAGCCAAAGAATGCGAGATGCGGGAATCATCATCATAGAAGCTTTACAAGTCAACCTATTAAGATTCATGTTTAGACGCCTTGATTTACGACAACACCGCAAAGTTGCCATTATTGATAACTATATATCTTATACTGGTAGTATGAATATCGTTGACCCTAGATTCTTCAAGCAAAACAAACATGTTGGTGAATGGGTTGATATTATGATCAGAATGTGTGGCCCTATAACCACGCTAATGAGTGCAATATATGCCAGTGACTGGGAGCTTGAAACAGGAAAATACTTAACCTTACCACAAATCACTGATTTCGCTGAACCACCAGAAGACAAAAAACATATAATGCAACTTATTGCCTCTGGTCCTGGTTATACCGAAAACATGATACATCAGGTACTGTTAACCGCAATCTACGCAGCACAAAAACAAATTATTTTTACTACACCTTATTTAGTGCCTAGTGATGATATCTTACATGCAGTATGTACAGCGGCTCAACGAGGAGTTGAAGTTATCATCATCATTCCCAAAAAGAATGATTCGCTTATGGTTAAATGGGCAAGTCGAGCATTCTTTTCTGAACTACTAGACAGTGGCGTAAAACTTTACCAATTCAATGACAATCTACTTCATACCAAAAGTGTATTAATCGACAATCAACTTAGCTTGGTTGGCACTGTAAACTTAGACATGCGAAGTTTATGGCTTAATTTCGAAATTACAACGGTAATCGACGACGGGCAGTTCGCCAAATCGCTATCGATACTATTAGAACAATATTTATTAAAGTCAGACAAAGTTGATATAACTGAATGGAATAAACGACCAATTTGGCAACGAATTGTAGAGCGATTATTTTACTTTTTCGCCCCATTACTATAATCAAACAAATGGCTGTTTTTAAATAAAAATAATTAATAGCCGTTCTGAGAAAGATCCGGTGCAAATTGATTATTTGCAATACGAAAAACCTTAGATTCTATCGTCCCATCTTGACTAAGAATAATTTCTCGCCACCCTGGAGCATCTTCCTTAGATAACTGAAAATCATAACAATTAGGTTTAAATTGAAAACATGTAGAAGGTGTTGAAAATGCATGATAATTATGCCAAATATGATCTTGCTGTTGATGAATATGTCCCCAACCGATCCCTTTTATGTTTGAAAAATTCTGAAGGATTTTTTCAAGTTGCTCGCTATTTTTCAAAATATGCTCATCTAACCAATGACAACCCGAATTAATAGGATGATGATGTAAAAAAATCAACACATTTTTATCGGTATGAGCGATTAATGTATTTTCAAGAAACTGCAATTCAGATTCAGATAACAAACCATAAGCCTGACCAACTACTTGACTATTTAATAAAATTATCAGCCAACTATCACCCAATGATACAATTTTATTTTCAAACAACTGGTAATTGGAAAATACTTCTTGCATATAACTAAAATTATCATGATTGCCAGCTAACCAAATGCATGGTGTATCAAACCGAATTATTTGCTCGGCAAATCGAGCATATGCCCTTTTCGAACCATCTTGCACAAAATCACCTGTCGCAACAATTAAATCATATTTCTTTTTGCTAAGCTCAATTTCATCAATAACAGATAAAAAACTCACATTCGACTTAACGCCTAATAAAACGCCATCATCATCTGAAAACAAATGCGTATCAGTAATATGCAATATATTTGCACTATGTCTATTTTGTGTTTGAAGTGTTAAAAGTGACTCCAAAATCTACCTCAATTATTTGTTATATAAAATTTTGCCAGCAATAAAAATTGACATTGTAAACAATATCGCAATTTTTATTTTAAATCATAACGTTAAATCGAATTGTAAAATAAATTCTATTTTTAGGAAAGCAATAATTGTTATAGTTTAACAAAAATTGCTTATTTCCATTCATTCTTTAATGACAAATAATTTAATTGTAACCATTGAAGAGCAATAATGGATGCCGCATTATTGATTACCCCATTTTCAACCCATTTATATGCTTGTTCACGACTCACCACATGCACCTTAATATCTTCATTTTCTTCAGCTAACCCGTGCACACCTTTTGCTGTAGATGAATCAACTTGCCCAACCAATATCTGCAATTGCTCAGTTAAGCCACCTGGTGACGCAAGATAATTTATAATAGGCTTACATTTCCCAATAACAATACCTGCCTCCTCCATAGCTTCTCGCCTTGCCACCTCTTCGACTGATTCATTATCATGATCCATCATCCCTGCAATCAACTCCAACATCCATGGACTATCTTGCGTATCAATCGCAGCGATACGAATTTGTTCAATAAGCACAACCTGATCGCGCTTATCATCATAAGCTAAAAGCACCACAGCATGGCCTCGCTCTAAAATTTCGCGAGAAACAACCTCACTGATTGAACCATCAAATTTACGGTATCGAAAACGATATTCAAATAACGAAAAAAAACCTTTATATAAAATTCGTTTAGTCAAATTAAACACATCTTTTTTATTGAAAAGGACGGGCGTAGGTTTATATTTCATATTAAGTTCTCGATTTTAGTCTAAATTTTAATAAAAAGTGCGAATCACAAATAAGGATACTTTCTATATGCTAATTATCTGTTAAAATTATGCAATTGAAAATACTATTCTATTTTATTGCTTTTAAAGAGAAGATCGATGAAAAAAACTCTAACCTTCCTGATTGGCTTAGTATTAAGTCAATCTGCATTTGCAGAAAACCTGGTTCAGGTTTATGAACAAGCAAAAGAAACCAACCCAGATCTACGCAGTTCATTGGCGGAAAAAGACAAAGCTTACTCAGCGATTTCAGGGTCTCGTGCAAGCTTACTTCCACAAGTTGGCCTCAGTGCTTCATATGGTGTAGCGCACGGGCGTCGAGATACAAGTGGCATTAAAGCTAAAAGTGGAAATCTATACCAAGTAACCGTATCACAAAGTATTTTTAACTTCGCCAATTGGAAAGCTTTAGATATAACCAAAAAGCAAGCGACCATCGCTGATATTTCTTATCAACACCAAGGTCAAACATTAATTTTAAACACCTCTGTTGCTTACTTTAATGTATTAAAAGCCCTTGATGCATTAAGCTTTATCGATGCACAAAAAAAATCAATTGGTCGCCAATTAGAACAAACCCGACAACAACATAAAGTTGGATTAGTTGCCATTACTGACGTACAAAATGCTCAAGCAAACTACGATCTAACTGTTGCTCAACAAGTTAATGCGCTAAATGATCTAAATAACGCACTTGAATCATTACGCCAAGTAAGTGGGCGTTTTTACGCAAAACTAGCTAGCGTCGATACCAAGATGTTTAGGACTCAAGAACCAACACAAATCAGCACATTGTTAAAACAATCTGAAACGGCTAACCTCAATTTATTAACAATGAAGCTAAATCAAGAAATTGCTCGTGATCAAATAAAAATGGCGCAATCAGGTTTCATGCCTACCGCCAGCTTAGATGCATCAACCAACTTAAATAAAACAGATAGTTATGGCAACGTCAATTACGAACGCCACTCTGCTGGTAAAAAATATTCAGGAGATAACCGAATTGGGATTAGCGTAAGCTTACCACTATTCTCTGGTGGCGCAACGGTATCGCAAGTACAACAAGCACAACACAATTTTGTGAGCTCTAGTGAAAAACTTGAAAGCACCAATCGTAGTATCATTAATCAAGTACGTTCATCGTATAACAACATTTCCTCATCAATTAGCGCGATTAAAGCTTACCAACAAGCCGTTGTTTCTGCAGAAAGCTCATTAGAAGCGACATCATCTGGTTACCAAGTTGGAACTCGGACTATCGTTGATGTACTTAATGCAACAACACAACTTTATAGCTCAAAGCGCAATCTATCTGATGCAAAATACAATTACCTAACAAGCTTACTACAATTAAAATATGCTGTGGGAACCTTAACAGCTAATGATCTAGTTTATTTAAACAATATGCTAGGTAAAGAAGTTAGTACTTTAGCTACAATAAAATAATTATAGAATCAATTATGGTAATTATAAAAAGGCGATCAAACCGCCTTTTTTATTATCTTTAAAAAATATACCTATCACTTAAGACATTTCATTCAACACAAATTCAATAAATGTTTTTAATTTTGGTGGTTGCTGATGATCGGCAGTATAAAGCATATTAAGCTGCTTCGCAGGCGGTAAAAATTCTTGTAATATGGGAAATAATTTTTTTTGCTTGATTGATTCTTGTAACATAGATTCTGGTAGCATCGTGATACCTAACCCTTCAATCGCAGCTATCGCTAAAGCTGACGTCTGATTACTTTGAAATGTCCCTGATATAGGAATATTAATTATTTCACCACTAATCATAACCGACCAAACATGATCTTTTTTATTCTGATTAACATATTGGTAAATCAAGCACTGATGCTTTTTCAAATCATCTGGTATTAATGGAACACCATATTGAGCTAAATAATCTGGTGAAGCGGCAAAAATAAGTTGATAAGGATTAAGTTTACGAGCAATGATCCCTGAATCACTCAAATCACCAATACGAAAAGCAATATCAAAACCATCCTTAATCAAATCAACATAATAATCACTCAGTTGTATATCAACACTAATTTTGGGATAACGCTTCATAAAACGACTAATTAATGGTACCAAACTGAAATTACCAAACGTAAATGGTGCGCTAATTCTAAGCGCACCACTAGGTTCATCTAAAAACTGTTGCGCAAGCATAGAAGTAGATTTAACTTCACCTAAAATACTTAAACAACGCTCATAATACTGCTTACCAAATTCAGTAAGATTTTGTGTACGTGTTGTTCGATTAAGTAACTTTAGCCCCAATTGCGTTTCTAAAAAAAGAATATATTTCGCAACCATTTGGGGAGAGGTATTTAATGAAATAGAAGCTGATGCAAATGAACCCGTCTTCACAGTCAATACAAAAGCCTCCATACTTCTAAAAAGATCCATATTACCAATCCACAGTTGTTAATAAAACAAATTGAAAGACATTTATCAATTTTTATTTTGCAAATATCATAGCATAAATCAAGTAAACACAAAAAAAGGAGCAAATAGATGAAAAAAATCGGTATTATAGGAGCAGGATTTGTAAGTCAAGCCTGCGCAACATTATTTATACAAGCAGGATATCAAGTAATGCTAAGTAATTCTAGAGACAAAAAAACACTATTTAGTGTAGCCACTCGCTTAAACTGCCAAATTGGAAGCCAAGAAGAAGCCATTAAATTTGGTGATATAATTCTCGTTGCCATTCCTTTTATCAATTATACACAATTACCAGCAGAGCTACTCAGCGGAAAAATAGTACTTGATGCCACTAACTATTATCCTGACCGCGATGGTCATTTAGGACAATTAGATAATCATGAAACAACAACCAGCGAACTAGTCGCTAAACATCTTGATAAATCTAGAGTAGTTAAAGTTTTTAATGCGATTCTCGCAAAAGATGTTATTAAAGATGCAAAACCTAATGATAAATCAGATAGAAGAGCAATTCCTATAGCTGGAGATGATTTAGCTGCCAAACAAATTGTTTTCACTCTACTAGAAAGTATTGGCTATGATTATGTTGATGTAGGCACTTTATCAAATAGTTGGCGGTTTGAGCGTGCAAAGCCTGCTTATTGCTTACCATTAAATCGTCAACAGTTAAATGATGTTATAGCAAAAACAACAAGAGAATTTGCAGTGCCACACAATTCATGGCAAACAAAAAACAAATAATCAATGAATAAAAGTATTAACAAACAGAAATAATACTAGACTCCTATTATCATGATAGGAGTGCTTACCTCACATTAAGTAATTTAAATGAACCGAACACCAACAAAAATTTAAAATATTAGAGAAAATAAAAATGACCAATACACATAAAAAATATACCGCCATAACCGGTGCTAGTTCAGGCATAGGTTATGCAGCCGCTATTGCTTTTGCAAAACGAAATAAAAACCTTATTGTTATTGCAAGAAGACAAGAAAATTTGGAACTTTTACAACAAGAAATTGCAAAAATTGCCCCAGCATTAGACGTAATTATAAAACTTTGTGATTTATCACAACCAACCAACGCTTATTCCCTTTTTAATGATTTAGACAGCTATTTTATTGAAACATGGATGAATAATGCCGGTTTTGGTCATTACGGCAGTGTTAGTGATCAAGATTTAGTAAAAATAGAATCAATGCTTCATTTAAATATTGAAACCCTAACGATTTTTTCAACACTGTATGTACGTAAATATCAAAATGAACCCGAAACACAACTAATAAACATCTCCTCCCGAGGCGGGTATACTCTCGTTCCTAATGCGGTAACTTATTGCGCAACAAAATTCTATGTCAATGCTTTTACCGAAGGGCTAGCACAGGAATTAAAGCAAGCTAACGCACAATTAACCGCAAAGGTATTGGCTCCCGCTGCAACAAAAACAGAATTTGGTGAAAAAGCCAATAATGTTAGTGAATACAACTACGATTCAACTTTTAAAAAGTACCATACTGCAAAGCAAATGGCCGAATTTTTACTGGCTTTATACGATAGCAACAAAATTATTGGTGAGATTAATACTAAAGATTTCTCTTTTTCACTAAAAGACAGCATATTTCCTTATTCAGGAAACCCGTCAGAAAATCAAAAGTAAGAAAATAATGAATTTACAAGTAATGTTAAATCGAACAGCAAAATATGAATTTTAACAAAATTGAGCTTTGGCAATCGTTATTTTGATTGCCAATTTCAGGATAAAAAGAAAAATATAGCATATTGATTTAAAGTGAAATTTTATTTACTTCGATCAAAAAATGGTGTTTAAATGAAATTGGGGGTAGATATGAAATAGGTTCCTAAATGTAAAAGGGAAGGTTTTTTATTGTAGTTTTTTGAATCAAGTAAATAGATGAATAAAACTTCTTCCCAAGGACCACCATCTTCCGTCACAAAAATTAAAACGTAACAGTCATCATAGCTAAAAGCCATTTCTAAATAGCGGCCTTCTAGTTTTTCATCATAGCAAACACCATTAACTTCAATAAGCGAGTTAATTTTACCTCTTTTGCCTTTAGGTAGCGGTTTTAATGTAATATTAGATATCGGTTTTATCATGTTTATCCTGAAAAATGCTTATTAATAAAAACCTATCAATAAGAAACTTAATAAAGTCAACAATTAATAAGCAAAATAATAAAATACCCATATTGAAAATAAATTATAAAACTAATTAATGAATAGAACTTGAATTAATATTATTACAATATAAAAACCAATATACACACAATTACATTTGGATTAGATTCATTAACGATTCTATTTTTGCAATTCTATCTTCAACTTTTTTGGCTGCACCATCCAATGAATATCCATCTTCCATCAATTCTTGAATTAAAACAATTTTTTTTATATTCGCTAAATCAAATTGACGAGACTTAGATTGTGGATCAACCGTTTTAATGATGCCTTTTTCTTCCCAATATCGTAATTTTCTAACTGGAATTTTTGTCATCTCAGAAACCTCTCCAATACCAACAATCACGGTTGATAAAAAGTCATCATATGCATTTTTAGCAGAGATATCTTCCATAATAAAACCTTTTTCATCGTTTATTTTTTTATATTTTATCGATTAAATTATATTGTACAACAAATTATGTTGATTTAAAAACCATAATGGACATATACTCCAATTGTTGTAGTTTAAATACAACAATAAAACTTAAAGGACTCATCAATGAAATATAAGTTAATCGTAGGAACAACATTAATTCCTTTTATAGCACTTGCTGTTGTTACCCTTCTATACATTTTTTTACCCATTCCAGAAAATTTACTAATTTTTATCAAAGGTAGCACACCAAGTAATGTCAGCTTATTGACAAGTGTGTTTGGTATTTTTTACGCGATTGGACTAATTATTTGGGGAATTTTATCGGATAAAATAGGCAAAGATTTTACTTTAGCAATAGGCTTACTACTTTTAGCATTAATCACTTTTATTATTCCATTGATAAGTGGTTATTATTTATTATTGCTAGCACGTTCCATCCAAGGCTTTTGTGCAGCCTCATTTCCACCTGTTGCATTAGCGTGGATTTCGGTCAACCTTGCTGATGCAACAAAATCTAAAGCAATCTCAATTATTAGTTGTGCGTTTCTACTCGCAACAACCATTGGGCAATGGTTTGGTTCAATAATGATTGTTGATTCACTGCATAAGTCTATGTGGTTTTTAGGTATTATTTACGCATTAGGCGCTGTATGCTTTTATTTCAACAGTTCAAAAAGCAATAGAAAAAAACCAACACCCCAAAAAACAACAATAACTTCAATTTTTAGTAAACTTCCCAATATTTTGTTTAATAAAAAATTATTTCCTATCTATTGTTGTTCGCTCTTTGTTTTACTTAGTTTCGTTAGTCTTTATTCAATATTACACCATAGCTCATTAATCATTTATGTACCAACACTACGTAATATAAGCATTATTGCTATATTATTTAGTCTAACAGCTGGTTATATATTTAAACTAATCAAACCATTATACGTATTATTCATGGCATTATGCCTAATGAGCATTTCGTTATTAATTCACTGTTTTTATATTAATGACCAATTAAATTTTGTTAGTTTTTTATTTATTATCCATTTTATATTTATTTTTGGACTAGCCTATGCCATTCCATCAATGATTACATGTATTACAATCGAATCTGAAGCTGAAAGTCGTGGCATTGCCATATCGCTATACACCTGTGTTTTATTTATTGGTGCGAGTGTAGGCGCCTTTTTACCAACCATTTTTGAAACAAATACTTTAATTTTACTCGTCACCCTTTTCCTATTTATTTGTGCATTGCAACTAATGTTAAATAAAAGAAATTACCATTAAGGTTTTTATAATGAAAAAAGTATTTATTAGCTTAATAATTATAACAAGTTTTTTAAATTCAACTTGTTACGCCGAAGAAATGAGTACAATAAAGGAACCCACTATGAACTCAACGCAAATACAACAAGCAAAAAACATACTTGAACCAAATTTTCAAAAGTTATTACAAAATGCAGAACGCGATTTTAATTTTGTATTAACTAAACAAGGACTCCACAATAAACAGCCTGTCACTCTTTATCGTTTTGAACCCAATGAAAGCATACATCTTGAACAACAACATGTTTCATTATTAATAAATGATACTACTAAAAATTTACAAGGATTAGTAAGATTACTACCTAAATATCAGTCTTCTAGCCAACAAGTTTCCAAAGAAATCGCATTACAAATTACTCTAAATTTTCTTAAAGACTATGCACCAGATTTATTAGAAAACTATAATAATAATTGGATCAATACCCATAACGAAACTATTATTGTTGATGGCAAAAAAAACACACTAACTGGAATGAAAGTCAAATGCCGTGATTTAAATACTGGCCTCTATTTTTGGACTATTATAGGACCTGATCAAACAGTAATGGTTTTTGAAAGAGATATTGACTGGGATTTTATTCGAGCAGGAAGGCAAACTCAAAAATGGTTACATGATAGTTGGTTAGCTAAACACTTATAATAGAAAAACAACTCTAAAAAACAAACGCTACAATTATTTATCAAATAAGCAAATTTTATACTGAAACGCATAATTCCTGAAACATCTTAACAAGTATATTAACTTGTTAAGATGCAGTTATTTATAATAAAGATATCAATTACGAAATTCGCATTCCTGGTTTAGCGCCACTATCTGGTGATAGTAGGTACACACCTTCGCCATCATCTTTACCACTTGCACAAAGCACCATACCTTCTGAAACACCAAAACGCATTTTACGAGGTGCTAAGTTTGCAATCATAATAGTTAAACGACCTATCAGTACTTCAGGATCTGGATAGAATTGCTTAATGCCAGAAAACACATTACGCGTTTCATCACCAATATCAAGCGTTAGTTGAAGTAATTTATCTGATCCTTCAACAAAACTGGCGTGTTTAATTAAAGCAACTCGCATGTCGACTTTAGCAAAATCGTCAAAATTAATTGTTTCAGCGATAGGTTCGGCAACTTGGGTTTTAGCTGGTGTTGCTAAGGCAGCTTGTTGTTTAGTTTCTTCAATCATGGCTGTGACTTTGTCCATATCAATACGGTTAAATAAAGCTTTAAATTGGTTAATCTTGTGGTTTGTTAACGCATCACCAATAGTATTCCATTCTAATTTACTATTTAAAAATGCTTCGGTTCGCTCAGCTAACGACGGTACAATTGGTTTTAAATAGGTCATTAAAATACGGAATAAGTGAATACCCATAGAACAAATATCTTGCAGAGCTTGATCTTGCCCTTCTTGCTTCGCCACAACCCACGGTGCCTTTTCATCAATATAACGATTCGCCTCATCGGCAAGCGCCATAATCTCACGAATAGCTTTACCTGATTCACGTTGCTCAAAGAAATCAGCAATCACTTTAGCTTTTTCCACAAATAACGCATAAAGCTCCGGCTCGGCCACCTTATCGGACAACTTGCCATCAAAACGTTTATAAATAAACCCAGCCGAACGTGAAGCAATATTAACCACTTTATTAACTAAATCACTATTCACGCGTTGCACAAAATCCTCAAGATTAAGATCGATATCATCAATATGCGAAGACAACTTAGCCGCATAATAATAACGCAAACAATCAGGATCCAAATGTTTCAAATAAGTACTAGCTTGAATGAACGTACCGCGTGACTTAGACATCTTTGCACCATCAACTGTCACATAACCATGCACAAAAATATTCGACGGTTTTCGGTGCTCACTACCATCCAACATCGCCGGCCAAAATAAACTATGAAAGTACACAATATCTTTACCAATAAAATGATAAAGCTCCGTAGTCGAATCCTTATTCCAAAACTCATCAAAAATTGCTTTATTATTTTTATGACAATAGTTTAGGAACGACCCCATATAACCAATAGGTGCATCTAACCAAACATAAAAATATTTACCCGGTGCATCTGGTATTTCAAAACCAAAATAAGGCGCATCACGACTAATATCCCACGGTTGCAAACCAGCTTCAAACCACTCTTGCATTTTATTAGCGACTTGATCTTGCAAAGTCCCAGAACGGATCCACGCTTGCAACATATCTGAAAAAGCAGGCAAATCAAAAAAGAAGTGCTCTGATTCCTTCATAATTGGCGTGGCTCCAGAAACAACAGACTTAGGGTTAATTAAATCAATCGGGTTATAAGTTGCACTACAAACTTCACAATTATCACCATACTGATCTGGCGCTTTGCAACGTGGACAAGTACCTTTTACAAAACGATCAGGCAAAAACATCTGCTTTTCAGGATCGAACAACTGTGAAATGATTTTAGTTTTAATATAACCATTAGCCTTTAAACGCTTATAAATCTGCTCTGATATTTCGCGATTTTCAGGGCTATGGGTCGAATGATAATTATCATAACTAATATTAAAGCCAGCAAAATCGCGTTGATGTTCAACTTTAACTTCATCAATCATCTGCTCTGGCGTCATGCCTAATTGCTGAGCCTTAAGCATAATCGGCGTACCATGCGCATCATCGGCACAAATAAAATAGATCTCATTACCGCGCATACGCTGATAGCGAACCCATACATCAGCTTGCACATGTTCAAGCATATGACCTAAGTGAATTGAACCATTAGCGTAGGGAAGCGCACAAGTCACCAATATTTTGCGTTGAGTTGTCATCTTAAATTATTACCTTTAATTACATAATGGCAGAAATAGTACAACAATCGTCGAATTATCGCTAGATTTATGCCGCAATTTGATAAAATTTCTTTACTAACTAAACAATAAAACCTTATCGCTTAGGCAATGAGGTACAGCGTTTTTGGAACGATTTTAATAGCTGTTAACGCAACTAAGCTGAAACACCTAGCGCGACAACCTTTTTAAAATAGCCCTAGCCATATTCGCCCATATCGGCGCTAAGTACTAAGGGCTAAGGTCCGAGGCACAAACCACATAGTGGCTAACGTATGGGGAAAAGTGCTTAACCTCTCCAGTGCTTGAATGCACAGAAAACAAATTGCTACCCGCCGTATCACTCACCCAATGATTACCGCCAACAAAGCCAATACCGATGGCATAACTAGGCATGTCGCCCCACTCAGTAAAAAAGCCTGCCCCAATATTGCGCTGGTAATGGTTAGCAGCAGAAGAAGGGGAAGCTCCGTCTGAACCACGACAAGAAGAACTAGCCCACAGCCCAACACACTGAGCATTGGTTAACCACTTAACCTTAGGCATCTGGTAACCAATATGAGTACACCAAGATGCTTGATCAGACGCAGGACTTGTTTTATTGCCTCGACTAACAAACCACTGCTTTAAAACAAATCCATATGTAACAATCTCCCTACCACCATTATCTTTACCGACTAATTTAAATGCCGCAGGCAAAGAAGGGTAAGGAATGTTACTTGGAGAAGAAGAACTTATTTGCGTTGAACTCGCATGAGGCCCGGTTAACGTAACACGAACACTAGTACCAGAAGGGTCCGGCATCATCGTCGCAGTAATGCCATTAACACCAGCTACACCACCAGCAGTAACAGGCGCCCATGTTAATGCCCCAGCGCCACCGATATCTAAATCAAAGTATAAATTATGAGCCCCCGTGGTAGGAAAGTTCAAATCATAATGCGCCGAGTCAGCCGATTGTGTAAGAAACCCTTTAGTAGGATCCCATATGTTTAACGGACCAGCAAAATCAGCGCCCCAAGCGTTATCACTATTTGAACCATATTTTAAACTAGGCCTTGCAAAACACACCGCTGGCGAAGGCTTTGGATTGATATAATAAACCACACTACTTTGGCTAAAATTACTATACTTAGGAAAACCATAACGCGTACTTAATGTACCAGCGGAACTATCCAATTTGACTTGATATGGCGCATTACAACGAGTAAGCACCTCACCACGGGTGACAGAATGGCTATTTTTATCGACGATGGATAAGGTTAAATGTCCTGTAGCAGTAACATCACTGTCACCATCATCATCTCGCCAATAATTATAGGGTGGGCCAATAAGCGTATTTAATGCAACTGAATCAGTATCAATTGGCACGAACATACCAATATCGGTAAAACGCACATTATCAGCTTGCAACTGAATTGGGCTGGATAAACTGGAAGGATTTGAGCTCGGCGTAATACGAGTACCACCGGGCAAGGTTATCCCAAGCAGTTCATCGGTGTTAGTTGCGCGAGTAACACCACCGTCGAACGTTAAATACGGCGGGCTACCTTCAATAACATTGAGAGTTGTTTGAGACATTACTGCTTGACTACTAAAAGAGTATAGCAGCAAGGAAAGCGACGATAGCCCGGGGCGGATTTGCCGAGATAAATTCCATTTTCGGCACAATCTAATGGGAAACGTTAACTTTGAAATTCGGTGAGAAAATAACCTTCCGCACACTGCATGGGTTATATGAGCATTATCGTTTGGACAAGTGGTATAAATATTATAAGGCATACGGTGTTCCCCGTTAATAGACTTATTTGTTTTATTTAGACTTTTTACTTATTCCGTCAAACTCATACCGCTTCTATCTCGAAAGACAATTTGAAGTATAATCCCCCTAAAAATCCCCGCAACTCTTTTTTATCGCCATTTTTGTTAACGTTTGTAAAGAACAAAAGCAATGTCTGGCAAGCCTCGTTTTTTGGGTTGAATTTACTGACTTAATCGGTAAGAAAATAGCGATTTTGGGTGATTTTACCCCTTCAAAAACCCCTTTCCTCACCTTTTTTTGGTTTTTACAATTGATTTGATGTATTTTTTATTTTCAGACATAGCCTTTGGTTTTAAATAAATTTTAAATAATTACCAAAATACACCCCTTCTTTATTGCCAAAAAATTAATTATTTTAATCAAATAGTTAATTATCACCCTAAAAAAAGGGTTACATGATGCCCCATCTCTTCGTAAAAAACTTAAATAAGGTTTAATGCATCTTCATACTGGTTTTTAAACCCAACAGTATTTAAAACTTATCTTTATTTTACTCGCCTACTTTATGAGCTAGGAGTTGTGCCTTACGCTGTAACCTTACTTTAATAACCTCGGCTATATTAGTCCATATCGGCTCCACTACCTAAAGCCTAAGGACTGAGGCGCAAACAACATAGTGCAGGTATTTCACACCGTCCCTATTGATACGGCCATTGTGCGAGGACACTTCGAACTGGTTGTAACCAATAACATCGCCCGTCCAGTAGTAGAAGTTGTCAAAATTGGCGCCGGTGTATGTGCGCATGTAGCCCCACTCGGTGAAGAAACCACTGCCAATACGACGCTGGTAATGATTACCAGATGAAGATGGTAAGGCACCGACTGAACCTTGACACAAATAACCTGAATTGATGCCTGTACACCGCGCATTAGTTAAGTCCCTTACCCTTGGCATCTGGTAACCTATACTATTACACCAAGATGATGAACTAGAATAATTGTTTAATGCATTCCCCCTGTTGACGAACCACTGCTTTAACTCAAATCCATACTTGACAACAGCACGACCACTTCCATCTCGACCTACTAACTCGAATATCGCTGGCAAAGATGGACGCGGTATATTACCTGGAGAATCAGAAATCTGCTGCGCTGAAGTGGCGTGAGGACCCGTTAACGTAACGCGCACCCTTGCCCTCGATGAATCCGGTGTCATGCTAGCAGTAATACCATGATGAGTGACAGAAGACCAACTTAACTGCCCTACATTTACACCGCCTATATCTAAGTCAAAGTATAAATTATGAGCACCTGTAGTGGGGAAGTTCCTATCGTAATGTGCCGGGCTGTAGACTGGATAAGGAAGCCCTTATCAGGATTCCAGATGTTTAATGGGCCAGCAAAATTATGGCCAGAAAAATCAGGCTCATTATTTGAACCATATTGCAAACTAGGCCTAACAAAACACACCACTGGTGATGCCTTAGGATTGATATAATAAATCGCACTGCTAGCACTAAAATTACTGCTATTAGGAAAACCGTAACGCGTACTTAATGTTCCTCCTGAACTGGACAAAGTAACTTTATATGGCGCGCGACAAATATCAAGCGTGTCTCGACGGTCAACTTCATGGCCCTCTTTATCGACAATAGATAATGTTAAACTTCCTGTAACGGTAAAGTCACTGTCGCCATCATCATCGCCCCAATAATTATTAGGTGGGCCAATGAGCTTACTTAATTCAACTGAATCAGTTCCGACCGGCACGGGCATAATAATGTCGACTAGGTTATCACTGGCATTAGGTAACTCGATTGGATTTGATAGGCCGGAAGTATTTGTATTGGGAATAATATGAGTACCACTAGGCAAGGTTATCCCTAACAACTTGTCGACGTTAGTAGCACGAGTAAGCCCTCCGTCGAAAGTCAAATACGGCGCAGTACCGTTGATAACATTACGCGTTGTTTGAGACATTACAGCCTGGCTACTGAAAGCTGAAAGCATCAAGAGGATCGATGATAGCACTGGTACAATTTGACTGAACCAATTTGATCTTCGGCACGACGAGTTGGCAAAAAATTTTAGTTTTGGAATTCGGTGGAAAAATACAATTTGATAAAAAAACAAACAGCTGCGAGCGGTATTGGCTATATTTAAATTATAGTTTAGGCAGGTGGTATGTGGTATGTGGTATGTGGAAAATTGTAAAGCATTAGATATCCCTTGTCAATTTAATTTTCTGTTTTATTTTTATTTTTTATTTTGATTGTTTTTTTATATCTGTTATAAATTGGTACATCGCTGAAAGTATAAAATCACCAAAAAATCACCGCAACTCTTTTTTATCGTTTTTTTGTTGTCTTTTGTAAAGAATAAAACACCTAGACAAACATCCCTGTTTGCTGTGCTGGCCTTACTCAATCGTTAGCACATTGCAAGGCACTAATTCGGAGATGTGTTTAGCCTTTAGTTAAAAATAACAATTTTTGGCAGTCTTTGTTGATTTGAGGGCTTCAAAAACCCCTTTCCTGAAGTGACCCCATAAAGTTGGACAAATTAAGCAGCTTGTAAGGCCTGATTTCGGTACTCAACTGGCGTCAGTCCTTTTAATTTAATTTTAATCCGTTTAGTATTGTAGTATTCAATATAGTCTTCTATTTTTTTTATCAATTCATCGGCATCTTTAAAATGTTGACCATGATACATTTCAGACTTAAATAAACCAAAAAAGTTCTCAATAACAGCATTGTCTAAGCAGTTTCCTTTTCTCGACATGCTTTGCTTTATCGCATTGTCAGCAAGTTGTTTTTGATAAATAGGATTTCTATATTGCCAACCTTGGTCACTATGCAGTAAAGGCGTTTGTCCCTTTTCTAATCGTGATATCCCTTTTTTAAGCATGTCAGTAACTAAGCTCAAACGTGCGTTCTTCGCTATACTATAGGCAATCACTTCCTGATTGTACAAATCAATAATAGGTGATAGATAGATTTTTTGTTCATTTACTTTAAATTCGGTCACATCCGTTACCCACTTTTCATTCGGTTTTGACGCGTTAAATTGTCTTCCAAGAAGATTGGGCGCTGTTTTTCCTATCTCACCTCGGTAGGCTCGATATTTTTTCGGCCTAACTGTCGATTTAAGATTAAGCGCTTTCATTAGTCGTTGTACTGTTTTATGATTAAGTTTGCTTCCTTCTTTGGTTAAAGCTAAATGAATACGGCGATAACCATAACAACCTTTATGTTCGTCGTAAATTGCTTTAATACGCGCTAATTCATATTCATAAGCACTCGGTGCTTTCAGTCTGTTTACATGATAATAAAAGACACTTTTAGGCAACTGTAATATCGATAGTAAATGCTTTAAGCTATGCTCATGTTTAAGTGCTAAGACAATTAATGTTTTTTCTTTGCTTGTTTCTGTTTTGCTTGCCTCAGCTCTTCCAACTTTTTTAGTACTGCATTCTCCGCTCGTAAATAAGCAACCTCTTCTCTTAATTCTTCAATTGTTTTTTCTTTATTATCTTTTGCTAAAGTAATTCGTGCTGGTTTCATTGGGTGTTTTCCTTTAGATTGAGTCTCAAGCCCAAGGAGTCCTTTTTCTCGATATCTTTCAAGCCAAACAAATAATATCCCGGGTGAGACTAAATTTAGCATGGCACTTGTATGCCCGATAGACCAACCATTTGCCCACATTAATTTTAGCGCTTCTAATTTCGCTTGCCCGTTACGAAAATGTGGCGTGGGTTGAAAGGCATTATCACCATGAATCTCCACCACCTGAGACCAATATCTTATTTGGCGACGAGGGATGGAATATTTTTTTGATAGTGTTGCCGACGATATTCCTGATAAGAATTCATTAGCTACGGTAATTTTTAACTCTCGACTGTATTTTAACATAAAAAACCTCCTATAGTTGGAAGTCCAACTATTGGGGGTCACTTCATTCCTCAACTTTTTTTGGTTTGTAAGGAGATGGTACCCAATTTTTCTTAGAAATAGAAACTTCGGTGTTTATATAAAAAAATAGCGCCGTTAAAGGCGCCATTTAAGCTTAACTTAGTTATTTTTAATTTGGTTTAATTAAAAATTACATAGTTTGTGTAAAAGTACGTGAAATAACGTCTTTTTGTTGTTCTTTAGTTAATGAGTTGAAACGTACTGCATACCCAGAAACACGAATTGTTAATTGTGGGTATTTTTCAGGGTTTTCCATCGCATCTAATAATGTTTCACGGTTTAATACGTTAACATTTAGATGTTGTCCACCTTCAATTGTTGCTTCATGATGGAAGTAACCATCCATTAAGCCAGCAAGGTTGCGTTTACGTACATCATCATCTTTACCTAATGCATTTGGAACGATAGAGAAAGTATAAGAAATACCGTCTTTAGCGTAAGCAAATGGTAGTTTAGCAACAGAAGTTAATGAAGCCACCGCACCTTTTTGGTCACGTCCGTGCATTGGGTTAGCACCTGGTCCAAACGGTGCTCCTGCACGACGTCCATCTGGTGTGTTACCTGTTTTCTTACCATATACAACGTTTGATGTAATTGTAAGTACAGATTGTGTTGGAATTGCATTACGATAAGTTTTAAGTTTTTGAATTTTCTTCATGAAACGTTCAACTAAATCAACAGCAATGTCATCAACTCGTGGGTCATTGTTACCAAATTGTGGGTATTCACCTTCAATTTCGAAGTCAGTCGCTAAACCATCTTCATCACGAACTGTTTTTACTTTAGCGTATTTAATCGCAGAAAGTGAGTCAGCAGCAACAGAAAGACCCGCAATACCACATGCCATAGTACGAATAACATCACGATCATGTAATGCCATTAATGATGCTTCGTAGCTGTATTTATCATGCATATAGTGAATTGCATTTAAAGCTGTTACGTATTGTTTTGCTAACCAATCCATAAAGTGGTCTAAACGAGCAAATACTGTATCGAAATCTAAATATTCATCCATAATTGGATCTTCTTTAGGACCGACTTGCATTTTTAATTTTTCATCCACACCGCCGTTGATTGCGTATAGAAGTGTTTTAGCAAGGTTTGCACGCGCACCAAAGAATTGCATTTGTTTACCAACGATCATTGGGCTTACACAACATGCAATCGCGTAGTCATCATTATTAAAGTCAGGACGCATCAAGTCATCGTTTTCATATTGTAATGATGATGTGTCAATTGATACTTTTGATGCAAACTCTTTGAATCCACTTGGTAAGTGTTCAGACCAAAGGATTGTCATGTTAGGTTCAGGCGATGGACCCATTGTGTATAAAGTATTTAAGAAACGGAAAGAAGTCTTAGTTACTAAAGTACGACCATCAACACCCATACCAGCGATAGATTCGGTTGCCCAAATTGGGTCACCTGAGAATAATTCATCATATTCAGGCGTACGTAAGAAACGAACCATACGTAATTTCATTACAAAATGGTCAACAATTTCTTGCGCATCTTTTTCAGTAATTAATCCAGCAGCAAGATCTCGTTGGAAGTAAATATCAAAGAAAGTCGATGTACGACCTAATGACATTGCCGCACCATTTTGTGATTTAACCGCAGCTAAATAACCAAAATAAGTCCATTGAACAGCTTCTTGTGCTGTTTTAGCAGGTTCAGAAATATCGAAACCATATTTAGCCGCCATTTCTTTGATTTGACCAAGTGCACGATGTTGTTCTGCGATTTCTTCACGACGTTGCATTGTCATGGCTAAATCAACACCATTTTCAAAATCAGCTTGTAGTGAATTGAATTGTGCAAATTTGTCTTTCATTAAGTAATCGATACCGTAAAGCGCTACACGACGGTAATCCCCAATGATACGACCACGACCATAGGCATCAGGAAGACCTGTGATAACACCTGATTTACGACAACGAAGGATATCTGGCGTATAGATATCGAAAACGCCTTGGTTGTGGGTTTTGCGGTATTCAGTGAAGATTTTTTTGACTAAAGGATCAAGCGTTCTGTTATAAGCTTTACAAGAGTTTTCGATCATTTTGATGCCACCAAACGGGATGATCGCACGTTTTAGTGGTTTTTCAGTTTGTAAGCCAACAATTTTTTCTAAATCTTTTTCAATATAACCTGCATCATGAGCAGTAATTGTCGAAATAACGCTGGTATCAAAATCCACTGGGGCATGGGTGGCATTTTCAACTTTGATGCCTTCCATTACTTTAGCCCATAACTTAGTTGTAGCTTCTGTCGCGCCAGCTAAGAAAGACTCATCACCTTCATATGGTGTATAGTTCTTTTGAATAAAATCGCGAACATTGACATTATTTTGCCAATCACCCTCTTTAAATCCTTTCCAAGCATTTGCTTGTACTTCGTTTAAATTACTCATAGTTATTAACCTCAGGTTTACAAAAATATCCATCTACTCTTAGATATAAGGGTAAATATTATAAAATCAATGTGGCTTACGTAAATGTAAAGCCCAATTCGGAATAGCGACTAACAAGCCCCCTAAAATATTCCCAATAGTAACAGGAATTAAATTATTTAGAATAAAATGCTCAACGGTTAATGCTTTAAATGCATCAGGAGATACGCCTACTGCCGACCAAAACTCCGGTGAAGCAAAATTGTTGATGACAATCCCCATAGGAATCATAAACATGTTGGCAATACTGTGTTCAAATCCACTGGCAACAAACATTGCCACTGGTAAAACCATAATGAGCATTTTATCAAGCAAACTGCGGCCAGCATAACTCATCCAAGCAGCTAAACAAACCATTAAGTTAGCTAATAGACCAAGGAATACGGCTTCGATAAAAGTATGATGTAATTTATGATCTGCAGTTTGTAATACATTCAATCCCCACAAACCATTGGCAACCATATATTGCCCTGAAAACCAAATTATTGCTACAAACAGTATAGCACCAATGAAATTACCAATATAGACAAAAATCCAGTTACGAAGCATTTTTACCCAACTAATTTTATGGGTCATTTTAGGTAAAATAGTTAGAATCGTAGACGTAAAAAGATCTGTTCCACAACATACAACAAGCATCAAACCTAAAGAGAAACAGATGCCACCAACTAATTTTGCAAATCCAAAGGCAACCGTTGCTGTGCCTGTTGTTGCTGTAATATAGAAAACGAATGCAATCGAGATAAAAACACCTGCAAGAATAGCAGATAGAATAGTGCTACTAGGGTGTTTGTTTACTTTATAGTTGCCAAGTTCTTCGGCGATTTGGGTCATTTGTGCGGGAGAAAACGAGTCCACAATCTTATCATTACTCAAGTTGACATCCTCAAAAAAACTAGGGTTTTATGAGGCGCATAGTATACTCCTAATTTAAGTCAGATCATCAATTTTTTATTTAAAAAAAACAAAAAACACCAACCATTTGTTTTATTTATATTTTTGTTGATGTTTTTAGAGGGATTGGTGTATTTTAATATTACATCTGTTTTATTTTTTAAGTCACAGCAGTTAGTTATCGTTAATATGACTGCCTTCCGCTGAATTAAAATCACTACCAGTGATATTTATATTTGATCATCATTTGTTGTTTGGTTTTACTTGTAATATATTTATTTTTTTAGATTCAATGTTGAAACGCCAAAAATAAGGAAATGAAAATTTGATATGTTAGGTTTGATAAAAAAGACTATAACAATATTGCCAATTCAAAATAATGCGATAGTCCATTATAAATGTCAGTTTGTTACCTATTATCTAGTATATTACTTACTTTGATTAGATAATTTCGAGACTCTTGGGATACATGTGAAGTCACTAATTTACGATAAACTTGTTGCGGAGTCATTGAGTTAATTATTTTAATTGCTTGAGCTCGATCGTTGGAAAATGTGCGTAATACACTACCCGCACCACCATTATAGGAAGTAATCATTGCATATCGTAATGAAGTTGGGTTATTTATTCCTGCTAAATATTTAGTTTTTAGTAGTGATAAATAAGCGGTTCCCATATCAATGTTGTTACGAGGATCGAGTAAAAATTGGCGACTCGGTTCTCCTGATTTATTTCGCATCTTGAATATATCTCGCCCTGCTGTATGCTGTTGTACTTGCATCAATCCTAATGCATCAGTACGGCTAACTGCATATGGGTTAAATGCTGATTCAACTTCCATTATGGCTAAAATTAACCGTTCATCAATATAGTAACGATTTGACGCTTCTGTGACTAATGGTAAGAATTTTCTTGCACGTTGGTTAATATGGTTTGGGACTAACTTAATTTCAACATAAGTGATGTTATGAATACCAGATGAGCGAACTTTTAGATTATTTTCTAATAAATAATCAGCAAAGCTATTTGCCCTGCCACTCCAGCGAATGGGTTGCCTTTCTTGATCAAGAACCTGATTATATAAAAAAGGCTCTTCAGATAAATTTTGGCTTATTTTATCTCGCCGAATGATATCAACGGGTTCTGGCATAAGTAGTGTTGATACAATGGCTTCCTTCAAATTATCAATTGGTGTATCTGACAAGGTTTCAATGGTTATTACACCCGAAACAAAGTTGATATGGACTCGAGTTTGTAAATTATCTTCATACTGAACATAATCTTTAGGCCCAGCAATAAGGATCTCTTTAGAGCCCCAAATTTGTTCTATATTATTTGCATACTGGCTAATTAAGATATTAAATGCATTGGTATCTTTTATGTAGTAGTCTTCATCAGTTTTTCCGTTATTTGAGCTAGGACAGGCTGTCAATAAATTAACTGAAATAAGTAATGCAAGAATTTAAAGTTGTTTTTCATTGTTAGCTCTCAGTTTTCAGGCTTATATCCATCAATAACTACGTCTTCACCTTCAAATAAAAACTTTACCATTTCTTCTTCAATTTTTTTACGATGTTCTAAATTCATCATATTAAATTTATTTTCATTAATTAACATGGTTTGCTTTTTAAGCCATTCTTGCCAAGCCTTTTTTGAAATTTCATTATAAATGCGCTTTCCTAGTTCCCCAGGATAAAGCTGGAAATCTAAACCTTCTGATTCTTTTTTTAAAAAATGGCAATAAATAATACGACTCACATTTATTCCTATTTTATCAACTATTATTAATTAGCTGCTAATTATACCCGAAAATAATTACAAAAAAGAATAAATTATATAAAATATTTACCATCGCAATGAATATTAATTCATTAATTATGAATAAATATTAGCTTTACTCTCATCACAAATAACTTAAAATATGAAAACTGTTGGTTAAAATAAGGATTGTATAATGCAGCCTGAAATTACACGAGAACTGTTTGATAAAGTGATTCTACCTGTTTATTCTCCAGCTAAGTTTATACCGGTAAAAGGGAAAGGCAGCCGAATATGGGATCAACATGGTGAAGAATATATCGATTTTGCAGGAGGGATAGCAGTTAATGCACTTGGTCATTGCCATCCTCAATTAATTAATGCCCTACACAAACAAAGTGAGCAATTGTGGCATGTCAGTAATGTTTTTACAAACGAACCAGCTTTACGACTTGCTCAAAAACTTATTGATAATACCTTTGCTGATCGTGTTTTTTTTGCTAATTCTGGCGCAGAAGCTAATGAGGCTGCATTCAAATTGGCAAGGTACTATGCAGCTAAAAAATATAGTCCTTATAAAACTAAAATTATCGCGTTTTATCAATCTTTTCATGGGCGAACATTTTTTACCGTATCAGTTGGTGGGCAAGCTAAATACTCAGATGGATTTGGGCCAAAACCTGCTGATATTATTCACGTTCCTTTTAATGATTTAAATGCAGTGAAAGCGGTGATGGATGAGCATACTTGTGCTGTTGTGTTGGAACCTGTTCAGGGCGAAGGCGGATTAAGCTCAGCCACACCAGAATTTTTAAAAGGTGTGCGTGCGCTTTGCGATCAATATAACGCATTGTTAGTTTTTGATGAGGTTCAATGCGGAATGGGGCGAACGGGTAGTTTGTACACTTATCAACAATATGATGTTATCCCCGATATTTTAACTTCCGCTAAAGCACTTGGTGGAGGCTTCCCTATCAGTGCAATGCTAACCACAAATGAAATTGCTTCTGTGATGCATCCTGGTGTTCATGGAACAACTTATGGCGGAAACCCGCTTGCCTGTGCTGTGGGTTATGAAGCCTTCAATATTATCAACACAAATGAAGTACTTGAAGGCGTATTAAAACGTCGCGCAATATTTATTGAGCAACTTGAAATAATTAATGATAAATTCAATGTGTTTAGGGAGTATCGAGGGAAAGGATTACTGTTAGGCGCTGAATTACAACCGGAATTTTATAGTAAAGCTGGAGATTTATTAAATGCTGCATCCGATTTTAAAGTCATGATTCTTAATGCTGGACCTAATGTGCTCCGTTTTACCCCCTCACTAATCATCGCTGAAGACGAAATAAGAGAAGGCATGAACAGACTTACCAAAGCAGTCGAAAAAGTTGTCAACGCCTGAGTTTTTCTATACAGTAACGGCATTTTAAGCGATTAAGTGCCGTTACTGCACTTAAAGGATATTGTTTATGACCGACATTCGACCATTAAATTATGCTAAAACGCATTTCATTTTAAGTGCTCCCGATATTACCCATTTACCGATTGATACTGGTGTTGAGATTGCATTTGCAGGACGTTCAAACGCAGGTAAATCAAGTGCACTAAATACATTAACCAACCAAAAATCCCTAGCAAGAACGAGTAAAACGCCTGGGCGAACACAACTCATTAATCTATTTGAAGTTGAAGAAAACTGCCGCTTAGTTGATCTACCCGGCTATGGTTATGCTCAAGTACCAGAAGCAATTAAACGCAAATGGCAAAAATCGTTAGGCGAATATTTACAAAAACGAGAAAGTTTAAAAGGTTTGGTCGTATTGATGGATATTCGACACCCATTAAAAGATTTGGATCAGCAAATGATTGAATGGGCTGTATCAGTTAATATCCCGGTGATGCTGTTATTAACTAAAGCAGATAAGCTAGCCTCAGGCGCACAAAAAAAGCAGGTTAATATGGTGAAAGAGGCTATTTTACCATTCCAAGGAGATATCACTGTGGCACCTTTCTCATCGCCTAAACGCGCTGGTTTAGAAGCATTAAAACAAAAATTAGATGAATGGTTTAGCCAGCAATAAGGGACTATAATGAGTAACGGTGCATTTTCCTTTCAAACCTTAACGCCTGAACTTATTCTTGATAGTTTAGCCTCTATCGGGATCTACGTTGATTCAGGTCTTACGGCTTTAAATAGTTATGAAAATCGTGTATATCAATTTTCTGATGAAAATCGCACTCGTTATGTCGTTAAATATTATCGGCCACAACGCTGGAACAAATCGCAAATTGTTGAAGAACATCAACTTACTCAACAATTATCTCTCAGTGATATCCCGGTTATTGCACCTCTCGCTATTAATAATAATACCGTGCATGAATATCAAGGCTACTTTTTTGCACTATTTCCAAGTGTTGGTGCAAGACAATATGAAACCGATAATTTACAACAATTTGATTCAGTGGCAACAATGCTTGGTCGAATTCATCAAATTGGTGCAAAGCAGTTATTTGAACATCGCCCAACGATAAGTCTCGAAGAGTATTTGTATCAACCTAAGGAAATTTTATTATTTAATTCAATTATTCCTAGTAAAATACAAAGCGATCTTAAAATAATTCTAACCAAATTAATTCAAGCCGTTGAACAGCATTGGCATAACGATTGGCAAGCAATTCGTTTACATGCTGATTGCCATCCAGGCAATGTTTTATGGCATGATCAAGCCATTATGGTTGATTTTGATGATGCTAGGAATGGTCCGGCAATACAAGATGTCTGGATGTTACTAAATGGTGATCGCCAACAGCAACAATTTCAGTTAGCTAGTTTTGTTGAGCTTTATGAAGAATTTTATCCCTTTGATATTAGCCAACTAACATTAATTGAGCCATTACGGGCTATGCGAATTGTTCATCATCTGGCATGGATTATCGAACGCTGGCAAGATCCAGCTTTTCCACGTGCCTTTCCTTGGTTAGCCGACATTGATTTTTGGCAGCAACAATTAAAACAATTTAACCAACAAATTGAAGCAATAAAAGCGCCGTCATTACAATTACCAACAATAATTTAGGCTTAGAGTAAGCTTAATTTTTATCCATATTCAGAAAGACGTATAATGCATTTAGGTTAGGAGCTAATAAAATCAGCTTTTCTTTTTGAGTTTTAGTTAACTGTTTTATTCGATATTCTAACTTCAAAGCTGTGGATCTGTCCCCTACGCTAAGCTGGTAAACAATAGTCAGATTCTGATGTCCTTTTAAATATTTAGCGCCTTTACCGATTTGATGCTGATACAATCGGCGAGCAACATCGGTAGTGATGCCTGTATATAATGAATGCTTATCGGTTCGAATGATATATAAAAACCATACAGCAGCTTTTGTTTGCATAAAAGAAACTAAAAATTAACAATATAAATATCATATCATTAAGTTAATCCTAATAAATCGTTAAACATATATTTTTCTATTACTTTGATTTACTAACTCTCATTTTCCAATTATGACATGACATTACATCAATTTGATTACTTCAATAGCTCAATTGCTATTCAAATCTAAGCCAGATATACCTTTGTTATTTGTTTTAATAAGATTGATTGATTTACTTTAATTGGGATAATGTTTAAGATAACTTAATTTTTTTGATCTATCTTAGGACTACTAAATTTGAATAACTTTGCAAAAATTATTGAAATTGAGCGTGGTAATATGAAATTTGCCTACGTAGAAAATGATGAAATCAATTATCTAGATCTTTTTGACCAATTTCTTGCAGAAGAAGGCCATCACGAATTACTCGATCCCAGTGATAGAATTGAACGATATACTTATTTAATCAATCATGATAAAAACAAATTCATTTTTAAAATTGATGGTGGTGTTGAGCATCGCTTAGAGCGTCGTTTGATAGCTAAACTTACTGGTGATTTTTATTTCAATCTAATTCATAAATTAGCCAAAATATCTTTAGACAAATGTGATATTGCTTACGAACTTTATTTGGTCGCATTTGATAAAGTGACGAAACGTCATTATATGATTTTCAATTTTATTGATGGACGCTCTTTAAAATGGGAAGAAATGAAAACATATGGAGAACAAATAAAAGACTGTATTGAAAAGTTACACAGTTATAATTTGGTTTCTAACGATGTTCATGGCGGAAATTTTATTCTTACTCCTGAAGGTAAAATCAAAGCGATTGATTTAACCAACTCTGGTTTTATTTGGCTGACTAAAGCTAATGATGCAATCGAATTACGCGAACGTTTTGGTATTAAAATTAAAGTTCCTGTTATGGCGATGGCCATTAAAAAATTTACTCACGGTTTTAAACGATTATCACGAAAAATTCGTGGTAAAAAAGATTAATCATTGAAATGAGAAAGGCATAACCTGCTCTTCTTCTCAAAAATAAATAAAACTAATCTAAAGGTTATATTATTAAATTAACTAATAAATCTAAATAATTATTGATAATAATCTGTCAAAAGATATGCTGTTATGTTGTAAAGAAACTAAATTATGAATAATGACACAATTAAAAGAATTTAAGGAAAAATAATGAAAGTAAAAAAATTACTTGGAATGTTGCTCATCAGTGGTTTGTTATTTGGATGTGCGAAAGAATCTTCTAGAACAATTGAATCACCAACAGTGAATAGTTATCACTCTAATTACAATGGTGTTAAAACAAATATTGCTGTGGGTAAATTTGAAAATCGCTCAAACTATCAAAATGGTATTTTTTCTGATGGTGTAGATAGATTGGGAAATCAATCAAAGACATTGCTTATCAGTCATTTACAACAAACAAATCATTTTAATGTTTTAGATAGAACCAACATGCAAGAATTGGCGACTGAAGCTAAATATAAAAAACAAAAACAAAATATTATAGGCGCAAATTATATCATCTCGGGTGATATAACCGAATTTGGACGCAAGGAAGTTGGTGATCACCAATTATGGGGAATTATTGGAAAAGGTAAAGAACAAATTGCTTATGCAAAAGTCAGCTTGAATATCATTGATATCCGCACATCTCAAGTAGCTTATTCGGTACAAGGAACAGGCGAATATAGCTTATCTAATCGTGAGGTTCTTGGATTCGGTGGCAAAGCTAGTTACGATTCTACCCTAAATGGCAAAGTTTTAGACTTAGCAATTCGAGAAGCCATTAATAATTTAGTTAAAGGTGTAGATAATGGTGAATGGAAACCTACTGCCAAGTAAATATCAATAAAATAAGGATTATAACAATGCTAAACAACAAATATGTTATATGTTTATTGTTCTCTGGAATATTATGTTTATTAAGTGGTTGTCAGTCATCTAATACTATCTATTACTGGGGTGACTATCAAAAAGCGCTTTATGACTATACTCAAACTGATAAGTCAGACTATATTGAACAAGTTCAGAAGCTAGAGAAAACAATTGAGAAAGCTAAATCAAGTAATAAACCTGTTCCACCAGGATTACATGCTCATTTAGGTTTGTTATATGCAACTTCTGGTAACAAAATTAAAGCGTTGGAACAATTTGAGATAGAAAAAAGCCTTTTCCCTGAATCAAAAACTTTTATTGATTTTATTGAAAAAAAATATCAAGGAAATTAATCAATGAATAATAAATTTATTGCTCTACTAGGAACGTTGCTTGGACTTTTTATGTTATCTGGATGTACTGCACATAAGCAAAGTTATGACTATACAGCGTTTAACGAAAGTAAACCTACTTCTATTTTAGTGTTACTACCAGTCAATCATTCAAGTGAAATCAATGCAAGTTACGGGGTATTATCACAAATCACCCTACCTTTAGCTGAAGCTGGCTATTATGTATTTCCGGTAATGGTCACAGATGAAGTATTTAAACAAAATGGTTTAACTATCGCACATGATATCCAAGCTATTAGTTTATCTAAACTACAGCAGACTTTTAATCCAGACGCCGTTTTATATATTGATGTACAAAATTATGGTACTAACTATCAACTTATACAAAGTGATACTCGTGTCACATTGGATGCAAAGTTAGTTGATACTCGAACAGCAAAAGTTCTTTGGACAGGTTCGGCTACAGCGTCAAGCCTTGAAAACCAGCAATCAGGCGGTAGCTTAATAGGGATGTTAGTTTCTGCAGCTATTAATCAAATAAGTGATACGGTTAGAGATCATAGCTTAACTATATCTAATGTTGCAGCAACAAGATTGTTTACACCAAACCCAATAAAAAGTAATGGAATTTTATATGGCCCTTATGCCAAAAACAAATAAATCGATTAATATTACGGAAAGTTAAGCGGTATATGATACCGCTTTTTTGTTTTTTATTACGTAATTATTTCCCTTTTTATGCTAAATTATCTATTAGTTTCTTAATTAGATGCGCTAATATATTTACTAGTATATCCGCTCTAGGTATATTAAAACGCTGGCTGAAAAATTAATCATTTTTGCTATGGCGAATCAAAGTCCCGACATGTTCCCTGATAAAAATAGAATAAAAGCGGTTGGTACTTATCTTGTTTGCACAGAAAAATGCAGCTAAATAACAATATTTATTTAATGATCAATTAAGTTAACTAAAAACCAACTAATACTAAATTTATCAGTAGGTTTTCCTTACGAATCAGTAAAATAGCCGAATGATTACGCTCTATATATAAATGATAATGAAATACTTGTTTAACAAATTACCATTAAAAGTCAAGCTAATAAGCTTAATTTGCTTGGTATTTATACTGTCAGTTATCGCACAGAATATTTATGTTATTCATGTGGTCAATAATGAGTATCTAATTAACTCTAGTCAACACGTTGAAAATATTGCTAATATAATCTCTACGTCGCAAACTATTATTAAAGAAATACAAAATCCTACGCCACAAAACATCGCATCCATTCAGGCAACTACCGAGCAATCGAGAGCATTAACACAAACCGACTTTATTGTCATATTCAATATGCAAGGAGTACGATATTCTCATCCTAATAAAAATGAAATAGGCCAATTTATTGTCGGTGGTGATGAACAACGAGCATTAAATGGGGAGTCTTATACTTCAATCGCTAAAGGGACGTTAGGCAATTCCATTCGGGCGTTTAGACCAATTATAAATGATAAAAATCAACAAATTGGTGTTGTTTTAGTCGGTCAGACTTTAAAAAAAATTAATCATTTAGCATCAAGGGCAAGTCAACCAATTTGGTTGTCCTTATTTGCATCCTTAACTATCGCTATTATTTTAGCCTACTTATTATCTCGTAATATAAAGAAAACTTTATACGGGCTTGAACCAATGCAAATGGCACAACTGTTTGAAGAAAGAAATGCAATCATTCGAACCGTAAAAGAAGGAATTGTTGTAATCAATCGAAATGGTTTAATCACACAAGTTAATAATGAAGCTATCAGAATTTTGCGCATAGAAAATGATAAAGAAAATATTATTGGCTTACCTGTTGATGACATCTTCCCAAATACTCGCTTACATGAAGTTATGATGAGTGAAAGTGCTGAGTATGATTGTGAACAGAATATTAATGGTGTCGTTATACTAACCAATCGTACCCCATTGTTCGTTAATAATGTTTTAGTCGGTGCTATTGCCTCATTTAGAGATATGACAGAAGTTCGAAAACTGGCTGAAAATTTAACTGGTGTTAATCGTTATGCTGATGCTTTACGTTCTCAATCTCATGAATTTAACAATAAACTACATGTTATTTATGGTTTAGCTTTTAATGACAATAAATTAGAGTTAATTGACTATCTGGAGAAAATTATTGGTAATCAACAAGCCGAATCAAAAGTTGTTAGTCAATATATTAAAGATCCAATTATTGCAGGTTTTTTAAATAGTAAGTTCAGTCGAGCCAGAGAATTAAATGTAACATTAGGATTTAATATTGATGGCATCTTAGCACCAATAACTGATATATCGGTAACTCATAGTTTAGTCACAATACTCGGCAATCTAATTGATAATGGGCTTGATGCCGTGCAATTCTTAGATGATAAGCAGATAAAGGTAAGTTTATTCATTGATAATACTAATTTTGAAATAAAAATTGATGATAATGGAGAAGGGATTTCTGAAACTGATATTCAGTTTATTTTTCAGAAAGGTTATTCAACGAAAGGTAACAATCGTGGATTTGGACTTTATTTAGTATTAGCTAGTATTGACGAACTAGATGGACACATACAATTATGTGATTCTGATAATAAAAAAGGCACGTGCTTTAAGGTATTATTACCACTAAAAGAGATCTATAGGAAGAAGTAGTCAAATGGTAGAAGTTTTAATTGTTGAAGATGATCCGATGGTAGCTCAACTCAATAAAAAATATTTGCAAGTGCTGCCAGACTTTAATTTAGCTGCAACTGTCGCTAACGGAGAGCAAGCATTACATTTCATCCATGATAATCCGGTTGATCTGTTACTACTTGATGTTTTTATGCCAAAATTGAATGGTCTTGATTTATTAAAATATATTCGAATTAGTTATCCTAAAATAGATATTATTATGGTGACTGCAGCATGCAATACGAATGATATCCAAACAGCACTACGTTTGGGAGTAATTGATTATATTGTTAAACCATTTACTTTTGAACGATTTCGTACAGCTTTGATTTCGTATCAAGAGCGAATTCGCCTGTTATCATCTTCTGAAATACTTAATCAGGATCAATTAGACGATCGTTTTTTTACTAAAAATTTGAATATTTTAAATCGACTACCAAAGGGAATTGATGCCCAGACTCTCCAATCAGTACGTGATGCCATTGCCAATTATCAGCAGGATTTTTCAATGAGCGATATTATTGAGTTAATCCCACTATCTAGAATATCAGTTAAAAAGTATCTGGATTATTTGGAAAAACTGGGTGAAATCGAAAGCCATTTAACTTATTTACCAATTGGCCGCCCAGTAAAGCGTTATGTTTATCAGAAATAATTAATATTATATTGTTTCTTTTATTACTGATTATAGCCATATGATTTTGTAATTTATCAGCAGCCTTGATGAATAACAAATCCAGAAATTAATACAAGAATGCGTGAGCATCAACAGACAAAATACAATTATCAGAAATAATTAGCAGAAAAATCACATGGAATTAATAGGTTACAAAAATAAGAAATTAAGTGGTTCTATATAAATCAGAAATTAGAACCTTGCCAGTTTTCACTAGCACAATTGATTCAATTAAGATACCGTCCAAAAACCAATTACATTCACTTTATTTTGCTGTAAAATTGCACGAATAGGCATTTGAATAATATCATCGCCTTTTTCTGCTTGTTCTAGGACTTGCATCTTGCTTTCCCCAACTAAATGCAGATAGATATTTTGGCTATCTAAAATAGTTGGTAATGTTAATGTAATACGATCAAGCGAAGCAGTTAATGGCGCCATACCAACAACCTTCCTGCCGGATTTCATATCTAAACCAGCCGGCAAGTTAGTCGCTCCAGGAAAAAGTGAAGCTGTATGGCCATCCTCTCCCATTCCCAAAATTAATACATCAAAAGGCATAGGAACTTTATTTAATATTTTGTCTGTAATTTCAGCCCCATCAAATGGATTATCACAGCCATTTTTTAAACCGACAAAATTAGCCCATTTTGCTTTATTTTGTAATAAATAAGTTAAGACTAATTTCTCGTTACTCGCATCATCAGTATCATCCACCCATCTATCATCCACTAATGTAATAAAAACATTGTGCCAATCCAAATTTTGTTGGCTTAATAATCGAAACAATGGGATAGGTGTTTGACCGCCTGATACAGCGATAGAAGCGTGTCCCTTTTTATCTATAGCCTGTTTTAATGATTTGACAATATGAGCTACTAAATCCCTAGTTAGTAATTGACTATTTGGATATTTATTTAATATAAACATTTTTCAAAATTCCTCTATTCAAACTCAGGCTATGAGAGGTCAGCTTTAGGAAGCAAAGCGGCAGAAGTGACAAATTCCAGAGTAAAGACTGGGTGAATTTTGCATGAATAATTCATTATATGAAAATTAAACCATTTCAAAATTGCCTCAATCTCATCTCGGTGAACAACTAATAATGGCCTTTCACGTATCATTTCAAGTAACAATCGCTCATAACTATCAACGCGATATTAATAAAACGCTTCATTAAATGAAGTCATTTATCAAATGTGAGAGCTATCCAATCTACAAAACTTGCTATTCTATTTTGAACTTGATTAAAACTTGCTGCAACGACTTCTTAGCAACTCGAAAAAAGGTATTTGAACCAATCACAAGTAAAGATATCAAATATGATCTGTTCAAGAATAAAGTAATCTACAACTTATTTTATCCTGTTTTATACATTAAATTAATAGAACAAATGATGACAATAAAATATTTTTTTATTTTAGACTAGAATAAAGAAAAAAGGTCACACAAACGGTGACCTTTTTGAAAACATTGTTGGGTGTTTTTTCAACAAACAGATAATTATACGCGAACAAAATCCATGTGAACTAATTTTGGTTTAAATGGATGGCGTTGTACCGCTTGCACTTTAACTTTAACTGCTTTACCATCGATTTCAATAGTCAATACTTCAGAATAAAATTCTGGTTTTTCTTGCATGTTAAAAACTTGATTGTGATCTAATACAATTGAAATTGCAGGTTCTGTTCCACCATAAACAATAGCTGGGAACTGACCAGCGTGACGCAGGCGGCGGCTCGCACCCTTACCATGCTCTTTTCTAACTTCTGCTTTTAATGTAAACATATTGATTTCTCATATTTTATTTCAAATAAAAACCAATTACAGGCGACCCAGTAGTTGGCTACAAAATTGGTGCTTAAAAAAGCACAGGGGATTATAAAGTGTTACGCAAGTAAACGCAATCAAATAATAGCCTAAATAAAAATAAAGCCACATCTTAATTGCATTTACAATAACGAAAAGATAATGATTAAATCAATTCAATCTTAAATCCATAAGCTGATTGTTGTGTTGATGATAATTTTAACGGTTTATTGATACGACAAGTCTCAACACACACCATAGATTGATATTCTTCATCAGCGAAATCAGCCATTGCTTTAGCCTTATCTACCCAAGGATTCCAGGTAACAATATCACTTGCATTAACATTGGTTAATTTGATTGTTCGTTTACCGTCAGTGATTGTTATTGAGTCATCAACATTCGTATAAACGCGATCGACCTCTTGATTAAAAGTAAGTTGTCCAGAAATAGGCGGCTTATTTTCAATTGATAAGCTTTCTTGGTAAGAATCCCCTAAACCTTTTACTGTGACATCATTAATATTATTAATACCAAAATAGGTGTGTAATGCACTTGTTGCGTCAAAATCACCTTGACAAGATAGTGTCACTTCACAAGTTTGCCCAACATGAATAGTTAACCATGCATGAAAAGGTTTTGTGAAAAAGGACTCTGTTTGCTGATTATTCGTTAAAGATAGCGTTAAATCCACACCATTATTATCTTCTTTACAAGAGTCTAGCCTCCATTCAACCAAACGCGCAAAACCATGTGCAGGAACACCCGATTTACCAAACCATGGCCAACAAACAGGTACACCACCTCTAATTGCGGTTTCCTTTTTAAAATTAGCTTTTTGACTTAACCAAATAACGGGTGTGCTTTCTGTTGAAGGTTGCCAAAACAATAGATGACCACCTTGTAGCGATACTGCGGCTAAACATGTTTTGTGTTTAATTACTAAAATTGGTAATTCACCAAATATACTTTGATTAACAGATGCGCTCAATGATGAACTTGAAGCATGACTCTCTAAAATCTGTTTAATAATACTCATATTTACTCCTAACTACTTAATTTGCTTGATGAACATCTCTATCAATTTATAGCTAATTGTACGCGCATTATCCAAATAATAAAAACGAAATAGATGTAATAAAAGATTTTTCTACTAAATTGCAGTAATATAGCGCACTATTTCTTATCAGTTACTCACACTTTGAAAAAACATTGAGGAAAGGCATATGTTTCGGCATGAAATCCCACTGAGCTTATATATACATATGCCATGGTGCGTACAAAAGTGTCCATATTGTGATTTTAATTCACACAAAATGAAAAAGGCGCCTGATTATTCAGCATATATCGATCATTTAATTAATGATTTAAAACAAGACATCTTGCTTTGTAAGGATCGTTCTATTCACTCAATTTTTATCGGTGGTGGTACACCAAGTCTTTTTTCTGCCGAGTTAATTAATAACTTATTAATAAGTATAAATAAAATTATACCAATTAATCATGATGCAGAAATTACTATCGAAGCAAACCCGAATTCTGTTGATGTAGAAAGATTTAAAGGTTATCAACAAGCTGGCATTAATCGAATATCAATTGGTGTACAAAGTTTTCAAGCAGATAAGCTTGCAATATTAGGACGGATTCATAATCCACAAGAAGCGATAAATGCAGGAAAATTAGCGAATAACTCAAATTTAAAAAGCTTTAATTTAGATTTAATGCATGGCTTGCCAAATCAAACAATTGATGACGCATTAAATGATTTAAAACAAGCAATTAAAATCGCTCCACCGCATTTATCTTGGTATCAATTAACGATTGAGCCAAATACATTGTTTGGTTCTAAACCACCTGTTTTACCAGATGATGATATGCTCTGGGATATTTATCAACAAGGCCATCAACTGTTAACTAAACATGGATACCTACAATATGAGACATCAGCTTATGCAAAACCAAATTACCAATGCCAACATAATTTAAATTATTGGCGATTCGGTGATTATATAGGTATTGGTTGTGGTGCTCATGGAAAGCTAACTCAAAATAATGGCACCATTATCCGAACAGTAAAAACAAAACATCCTAAAGGATATTTAGAAGGACGTTATTTAGAGCGATCTTATTCTGTTCCAAAAGATGAGTTAGCATTTGAATTTTTTATGAATAGATTCAGGCTATTTGAAGCAACACCTAAATCTGAATTTGAGCAACGAACTTTTTTATCTTTGCAATCGGTTGATAAACCCGTGTCGCTTGCTATTGAAAAAAATTATTTAATTGAAAATGAGCAAAGCTGGCAAATCACAGACCACGGTAAGTTATTTTTAAATTCACTACTTGAAATATTCTTATAATATAATCAAATAGATATAATTAATTACCATATATTGACAAAATAAATACTAGATATTTAATTAATTTTATTAATATCTTTACTTATTCTTTTTCAAAAAAATAGCATACTATGCATTAACAATGCAGTTATTTCATTGTTTTCCTATTCCTTATATTTTCCCAATAACATTGTTATTGGGATTTTTTTTGATTTGGGAATTAAATGATAATTTTTTTAACTGATTAATGGTGGAATTTAGTACTATTTTACTCTTAAATTATCAGAGATAAAGTTAACCATTAAAATATCACCTTAACAACTTCAAAAATCATTGTACGGTGCACATATACTTAAAAAAGCCTCTTAAAAAACCCCTTTCCTCAAAATAATTCTTAAATCGTCACCGATAGCTGTAACAGATTCAAATTGAAATAGAGGTGCTAATGAAAGTTTTTGTAGATTAGGCAATACACACATATCCTGTGCATTATGACCCAGTAATTTAGGCGCATAATATATGATTAATTCATCCACTAATTCTTGTTCAATTAATGCACCGGCTAAATGGGCACCAGCTTCAACCCACACAGAATTAATTTGCTTTTTTGCTAAGATAGCTAATAATTCAGATAGATCAACTTGATGATTACCTGATGGTTCAACGATAAGTCTAGTATTCGAAGAAAGTATTGGAAGATTTTGTTTTCTAACTAACCAGGTTTCACCTGGCTGGCTAAACACATTCTCTTTACCATTCATTTTATTTTGACTATCGATTATCACTCGCATAGGCTGGCGAACTTCATCCAAAGGATAAATCTTTTTGATTGAGTCCGGTAGCTCATTATATCTAACTGTTAAACTGGCATTATCTACCTGCACTGTTTTTCTAGTGCTTAAGATACAACTTGCTTGAGCTCTAAATTCTTGAACGTCTTGTCTTGCTGCATTAGACGTTATCCACTTACTCTCGCCAGATGCCATAGCTATTTTACCGTCCAAGGATACAGCCATCTTAAGTTGCACAAATGGCAACCCTGTTCGCATGCGTTTCAAAAAGCCCTTATTAATTGCCTCGGCTTGTTGTGCTAAAACACCAACACGAACCTCAATACCTGAATCAGCCAATCGTTTTATACCTTGGCCTGCAACGTTTGGGTTGGGATCTTGCATTGCAACCACAACTCGTTTAATTCCAGATTCAATAAGCGCATTAGCGCAAGGAGGAGTTCGCCCATAATGGCTACAGGGTTCCAGTGTTACATATGCAGTTGCATCTTTAGCTTTATCACCAGCCATTTGCAATGCATATACCTCCGCATGTGGTAAACCCGCTTTCATATGAAAACCTTTACCAATAATCATATCATCTTTAACAATGATACAACCCACATTTGGATTAGGTGTAGTTGTGAAACGCCCGAGCTTAGCAAGCTCAATAGCTTGCTGCATATAAAATAGATCTTTATCCATGGTAATCGATTTAATATAGATTACTTTTGTTGTAATTTAGCAATTTCATTACTGAATTGTTCAATATCGTCAAAGCTAAAATAAACAGATGCGAAACGAATATAAGCAACATTATCAAGATTTTTAAGCTCTTCAATAACGAAATCACCAATTAATTTTGCTGGTACTTCTCGTTCTCCTGTTGCTCGAAGTTTTGATTTTATTCTAGTAATAGCATCTTCGATTGCATCAAAACTAACGGGACGTTTTTCAAGTGCTCGTTTAATGCCATTGCGAAGTTTATCTTCATTGAAAGGTTCGCGAACCTTATTGCTTTTGATAACATTAGGCATAATTAATTCAGCTGTTTCAAATGTGGTAAACCGCTCATTACATTCGACGCATTGACGACGACGACGAACCTGAAGCCCTTCTCCCACTAATCGAGAATCAATAACTTTTGTATCATCAGCATTACAAAACGGGCAGTGCATAAATATATCCTGATAACCTTTCAATTTACATTACAATAGCCTAAATTCGTAATTTAAACAAGGTATAAGCTCAGTAATATAAATTTCCTCCATTAATGACAAAATCAACAATCAAAACAAATGTTAAAAATCCGTCATTAATCTCATGACGGAAAAATTTACCATTTTAATGAGATTAAAAAATCATGCAATTTATCAAAATCATCAGGCAAATGATGAGAAAGTAAAGGCATTTCAGCTCGCTCAGCTAACGCTTGTGGTAATGAAATTGATCGACCAAGAATATCTTCAACCACTTCTTTAAATTTAGCAGGATGAGCCGTACCTAAGAATAAACCGTACTCTCCCTCTTGTAACTGATCGCGTAACGCTCGATATGCAATAGCACCATGAGGCTCAGATAGATAACCTTTTTTATCCAATTCCTGAACGGTTTTTACAGAAACTTCATCAGATATAGCTGCATGTCCTAATGATTTTAGAACCCAACCTTCTCGTCGATAAATTTCTTCAATTCTTGGCCAGTTATTTGGCTGACTGACATCCATAGCATTAGATAATGTTGCTACAGTTTTATGCGGTTCCCACTTACCTGTTTCTAAATAACGAGGAACGGTATCATTAGCATTTGTTGCAGCAATAAAACGTTTGATCTGCAATCCCATGGTTTTCGCAAGTAAGCCTGCGGTTAGATCCCCAAAATTACCACTTGGTACCGAAATAACTAGTTGCTCACGTTGTTTTGGTGTTAATTGAGCATAAGCTTCAAAATAGTAACAGATTTGCGCTAGTAACCGGCTGATATTGATAGAGTTTGCTGAATTTAAGCCAATTGTATTTTTTAAATCCTCATCATCAAATGCTTTTTTTACTAAAGCTTGGCAAGCATCAAAATCACTTTGAATTGCAATTGTGTGAATGTTATCACCTAAAGTACAAAATAGCTTTTCTTGTAATGGGCTAATTTTACCTTCTGGATATAAAATTACTACGCGAATATTTGGTAAGTGATAAAACGCATGGGCAACAGCGGCGCCAGTGTCACCTGAAGTTGCCGTTAAAATAGTGATTTTTTTATCTGCAGCTACTTGAACTAATGCTTGCGCCATAAAGCGCCCACCAAAGTCTTTAAATGCTAACGTTGGACCGTGATAAAGTTCTAATGATCCGATATCATCTTCCAAGGATTTGACAGGGGCTGGAAATTGGAAAGCGTTTTGCACTAATCGATGCATATCATTATCGTTAATTTCATTACCAATAAAGGCTGATAAAATTTTGGCACTTCGTGTGATAAAGTCCATTTTTAACAACGATTCTATTTCTGTAACGGAAAATTTTGGCAATTGCTCTGGAAAAAATAAACCTTGTCCTCTTCCTAATCCTTGTTGTACCGCTTGCGCAAAACTAACTTGCTCTGAATGATCTTTTAAGTTATACAGTTTCATAATGTATTCCAATTATTTTATGCTTTAATTGTTTTCTTTTTAATTTAATTTTACGGTGTTATTTGATAGTAATTAATTTAAATCGCCCTTGCACCTAGTGGATCTATTTTACAAATATGAGTAAAACCATCTTCATTTTGTAGATAAGAGCTTTTTAATAATGACTCAATCTGCTGTGCAGTTTCAATATTATCTGCCACCACAAACATTGTTGGTCCAGACCCCGATATACCAGAAGCCAATGCACCAAGTTGCTTTACTCTTTTTTGTGTTTCATCAAAATTAGGTAGCAACTGTTTACGATAAGGCTCGGCAATATTGTCAATTAGCATTGCCGCAGCAAGTTTAGGCTGCTTAGTATAACAAGCATGTAAAAAACCACCTACATAACGACCATGTGCAACGCAATCTACTTTTTGGTATTGAGCAGGCAATATTGCTCGAGCCTCAGCGGTAGAGACTTTAATACCAGGATAAGCCATTACCCAATACCAGTTTTCAAAATGAGGAATAGATTCACTTATAACCCCCATTTCATCAAGAATAAGTTGCATACCGCCTAAATAACAAGGAGCGACATTATCATAATGGACACTACCGGAAATACATCCTTCAAGTTCCCCCATCATTGAAAGCATTTCAAACTTATCAAACGGCTCATTGAAAAACTTATTTAATGCAACAAAAGCACCAACAACGGAACAAGCACTTGAACCTAATCCAGAACCAATTGGCATATTTTTTTCAAGCGTCATTTTTACGGGTAATGTTTTACCCATCGCTTTACAAAAACGCTGCCAACATTGATAAACAATATTATATTTTGGATCCTTTGGTAGTTTTTTAACAAACTGACCTTGACTTGTAAGACTAAACTCTGCTGCAGATGCAACAGTAATACAGTCACCTAACATCACACCACTAATTGGACTGATTGCCGCACCCAAAATATCAAAGCCGACACTAATATTTGCCATTGATGCTGGCGCATAAACGGTCAATGATTTATAACTCATTTAACCTCCAACTCTTCCAGATGTAGTTCTTAAAATATCAGCAAACACACCAGCTGCAGTGACATCATTACCCGCACCATAACCACGTAACACAAGTGGAATAGGCTGGTAATATCTAGTATAAAATGCTAAAGCATTTTCACCATTTTTAACTTTATAAAGCGGATCATTAGCATCAACAGCTGCTATTTTGACACTACATTGATCTTTATCAATACTACCTATATAACGTAATACTTTTCCTTCTTTAGCCGCTTGTTCCGATTTTTCTTTAAATTGGGCATCTAATTGCGGTAGTTTCGACATAAATTCATCAATACTTCCTTGAGAATATTCTGCCGGTAGTACAGGTTCAACTTTGATTTGATTAAGTTCTAATTGTAATCCCGATTCCCTTGCTAAAATTAACAGTTTTCTTGCTACATCTGTCCCTGATAAATCATCACGAGGATCGGGTTCAGTAAACCCTTTTTCCTTAGCCAATTTAGTTGCCTCTGATAATGACATACCTTCATCTAGCTTCCCAAAAATAAAAGATAAAGATCCAGATAAAATGCCTGAAAATTTGATGAGTTCATCACCAGCATTAAGCAGATTTTGTAAATTTTCAATTACAGGTAAACCAGCACCAACATTTGTATCATATTGAAACTTACGATTACTATTTGCAGCTTCTTGACGTAAACGAAGATAATAAGCCATCGAGCTAGTATTGGCTTTCTTATTTGGTGTTACAACATGAAAACCATTAGCTAGAAAATCCACATATTTATCCGATACTTCATTACTTGAAGTGCAATCAACTAAAATTGGATTAAGAAGGCGGTTATGCTTAGCAAACTCAATAATACCCTCTAGGGTATAATTTGTTTCACTTTGCTTTATTTGATCACGCCAATTATCTAAATTAACACCGTCACGATTAAGTACACCGTGTTTGGAATTATAGAAACCACAAACTCGCAAATCAATTTGTTTGTTTTTAAGCCACTTTTGTTGGCGACTTATTTGATCAATTAATGCACCACCGACACCACCAATACCAATAACAAAAACATCCAGCATTTTGTCTGTACCGAATAACATTTGGTGAGTTACTCGTACCCCCATTACAGCAACATCATTATCAACGACAACAGAAATTGAGCGTTCTGATGAGCCTTGTGCAATTGCCACAATATTAATATTAGCTCTAGCTAATGCTGTAAAGAAGTTAGCTGATAAGCCACGTAAAGTACGCATGCCATCACCAACAACAGAGATAATAGCTAATTTATCGATTACCTCAATAGGCTCTAGCAGGCCGTCTTTTAATTCTAAGTAAAACTCTTCACTTAATGCTTGTTCTGCTCGATAGAGCTCGGCCTGAGGAACACAAAAACTAATACTATATTCAGATGATGATTGCGTAATAAGTACTACAGAAATACCAGCATAAGACATGGCTGAAAAAACACGTGCTGACATACCAACCATACCTTTTAACCCAGGGCCAGAGACATTAATCATAGCCATGTTATTTAAGTTAGTTATCCCTTTTACTGGCGTTGAACTATCAACAACGTTAGCACCAATTAGCGTTCCTGGCGCATCTGGATTGTTAGTATTTTTTATTAAGCATGGTATTTGAAATTGAGCAATAGGTAAGATTGTTCTTGGATGAAGCACTTTAGCACCAAAATAAGATAACTCCATCGCTTCTTGATAAGACATTGTTTTTAATAATTTAGCATCAGGCACAATGCGGGGATCACAAGTATAAACCCCATCCACATCAGTCCAAATTTCACAGCTATTAGCACGTAAACATGCCGCTAGTACTGCCGCAGAATAATCAGAACCATTACGCCCAAGAACAACCAATTCCCCCCTATCATTACCTGCAGTAAAACCTGGCATCAAAATAATGTTTTCTGATGGAATACACATTTCATTAATTCGTCGAGATGACTCGGCAATATCAACAGTCGACTCTAAATAGTCTCCTTCAGCAATTAGCATTGCCACAGGGTTAATAACCGTTACAGCATGACCTTTTGCTTTAAGCAATTCTTGCATTATGACAATTGAAAGCTTTTCACCTCGGCAAATGATAGCGGCATTAATGCTATCTGGGCACTGACCTAATAATTGAATACCTTCTAGCAATCGCTTGACGTCATTTAACTCATTTAGAGCAAATTGTTTCATTTCTTCATAAGCAAAATTAGGTAGCGCTTTTGAAATACCTGCTAATAAGTCAGCAAAAATTTTTTCGGCATCGCAGATATTTGTTTGAATATCTTGCTGCGCAACAGTTTTTTCTACCATTGCAACTAAATGATTAGTAATTTTAGCTGGTGCAGATAAAACCGTTGCCGTTTGCTCTTGTTTAGCATTATTCTCAATAATCTCTGCTACGCGCAAAAAACGTTCTGCGTTGGCAACAGATGTTCCTCCAAATTTTAAAACTTTCATATCACACCTTACTCATTCTTCTAATTTAAGCCAATGATAATTCAAACCACAATCTCAGAAACACATCTATAAAATCAATCTATTGAGTATTTTTACTTTATACTTTAGAACTTTTTAGTTTATAAAATAAAAAACCCGCCTTGATCTGGCGGGTTTTCAATATTTTTTAGGAAAAATCAACCCGCCCTATTATTCGTAATAGTGCTAATGGTGCCGATAATGCCTGAAATCATCATTACAATGTTCATTATATTTCCTAACATAAACTCTAAACAAAACAGCCCAACATTTTCATGTCAGGCTGTAAATAACTAAAATACCTTTTTGCTGTTTTCGTATTCACTCACTACCTTATTTAAAGCTTGATAGATACTTTCAGCACTTTGCTCTCTTAATGCTTGATCAAGTATGTTAAGGTATGACAACATTACTTTTTGATTGTCTTCAGCAAATTGAGGCGAGACTTCCTGATCTTCATATAACATGACATAAGTACGCGCAAATCCGAAGATCAAAAAGTAAACAGATGCATTATTTGGATCTTCTTGGATTAACTCCCTCATAGCATTACGTAGTTTTACGTACGAATCGGTACCAGGCAAGCTTGTCGCAAATATTTTTATTACTTCAGAAAATGTCATTGCTAAAACCTCAATCAAAATCCCAAGCAAAAAGAATAGCAACCCATTAATATAAGTGCAAGTCTATTTTGTTTATCAACGCCATTTTTTTATTATTTTTTGTTTAACGCTTTTGACATCACTCAATACCAATTAAATTTAGTGTATTAACCAACCAAAAGACAATATTGGCAATATATTCTGGAATAATAGAGAAAACTCCCTAAAAGAGGGAGTTTTCGTCGTTCTAAAAGTCATTACGCTATTCAATTAAAAAAGTTTAACTGAACGGTGTTACCTAAAATTTGCTAAGCAACAAATTATTTGAATTCATTATTTTTTCAATTCAGCTAATTTGTTACGAACATTTTGTGCACGTTTTGTTGACGATGGATGGCTGCTTAAAATTGATGATTCACCACCACCTAACTTATCAAATGCAGTTGCAAGGCCTGCTGGATTGATTTTTCTCTTAACTAAATAATCAAAAGAAAAGTTATCCGCATCTTGCTCTTGTGATTGTGAAAATTGAGCATTGATCACTTTTTCAGCTAACGCACCTATAGAAGAATTAGACAAAGCTGCAATAGTTGCATTGCCTGATGAGGCAGCAGCATCACGAGCAATATCTGTAGCATAAGCAACTTGGATTGCTTTTTTGCTATGACCTAAAGCTACGTGACCGAGTTCATGACCTAAAACGCCCTCAATTTCATTGTCGTTCATAATATCCATTAAACCACTATAAACACGTACACAGCCATTAGCCATAGCCCATGCATTAACATCTTTAGTAATATAGACTTTATAGTTAACTGGCGTACCGTTTATATTATTACCTAGCTCCTTAGCAATTTTATTTAAACGTTTAGTGTAAGCACTTTGAGCTGAAGCAATTTTTGACTGAGCATCCATTTGAGCACATGATCTTTGACTTAGCTCTTTTATATCATTATCACTGAGTGTCGCAGCGGTTAAACCTTTCATGCCAAGATTAGCTAAATCGTCAGGATTCATGCTTTTACAGCCAGCTAAAGAAATAGCTGCAACTAGAGGTAGTGCAACAAGCAATGTTTTTGAGTGTGTTTTCATAACCTTTTCCTTATATTCATTGATTTCACTTTTCTAACAAAAAAGTTAGATAATAGAATACTAATCCAAGTTAAATAATAAGCAACAAATAATTACTTGCTTAGTCATTATTAGCACTTTAGACTAATGCCTCATTTTTTGAGGAACATAATTATGCAACTTTCAGATTTTGATTTTATACTCCCCGAAGAACTGATTGCAAAATACCCATCAGAAACAAGAAGTTCATGTCGTTTATTATCACTTAACAGCCGCACAGGCCAGATTGAAGACAAAGTATTCACTGATATTATTGATTACGTCAATCAAGGGGATTTACTTATTTTCAACAATACCAAAGTTATTCCAGCTCGATTATATGGGAAAAAAGCATCCGGTGGAAAAATCGAAATATTGATTGAACGCTTATTAGAAGGTAACCGTGCTCTTGCACATATAAAAGCATCTAAATCACCGAAAGCAGGTGCTCAACTCATTTTAGGTGAAGAAGGCAATATTAACGTTACAATGTTAGCTCGTCATGATACTTTATTTGAATTGCAATTTTTTGATGACGTACTTAGCATCTTAAATAAAATTGGACACATTCCTTTACCGCCTTATATAGATCGACCTGATGAAGAGCAAGATCGTGAAATATACCAAACCGTTTACAGCAAAGTGCCAGGAGCTGTTGCTGCACCGACGGCAGGCCTTCATTTTGACAAACCTTTATTAGAAAAACTAAAAAAGAAAGGTGTCGAAATGGAATTTGTTACGTTACATGTTGGAGCAGGCACATTCCAACCCGTAAGAGTTGAAAACATAGAAACCCATATTATGCATGCGGAATATGCAGAAGTACCAGAATCGGTTGTCAAAGCAGTTTTAGAATGCAAAGCTAGAGGCAACAAAGTCATTGCTGTCGGCACCACGTCAGTCAGAGCACTTGAAAGCGCAGCACAACAATCAGGTAAAATCGCACCTTTTTTTAATGATACGCAAATATTCATTTACCCTGGTTTTGATTTTAAAGTAATTGATGCGCTTATCACTAATTTTCATTTACCAGAATCAACGTTAATCATGCTTGTTTCTGCATTTGCAGGTTACGAAAATACCATGCATGCTTATCAGCATGCCGTAAATGAAAAATACCAATTCTTTAGCTATGGCGATGCCATGCTAATTACAAATCCCCAATAATCTACAGCCAATCAAATTTTATTTAATTAGGTTGGCTGAAAAATAAAATGACTAGGCTAATAGCTACTTAGCCTATCAGTAATATTTGTAATACGTTTTGTTCTTGTCGGATGCGATATAGGTTGATTTTTAGCGTGAATTGGCATTTTAATTAGCATATTCACCAAACCGCCTGGTTCTAAATTTTCCCTCATCAACAAATCCAAAGCATAATTATCTGCTTCAATCTCATATTGGTGCGAAACTTCTTCTTTTACGATAATCACAAGCTCACTGGCTTTATCTGTCATTTCAATATAAGGCGCTTGTCGAAACAAACTGATACCATGTTTTAGGGCAATATGACCCTGCTCATGTGCAATAACGGCTTGCAACTCATTATCATCAAGTAACTTCATCAGCCCACTATTTATTCGAATACAACCATTAGCCATAGACCATGCATTAGGCTCAGTATTAAAATAAACCTTATAGCTCAACACAATACCATTTACTTTTTTAGGCAACTTATTGGTCAAATTGGATAATCTCCGACTAAAAGAATGATAATCGGGCGCAACAATCGCCCGCTTATCATTCTCAGCACAAGCTTGTTGGCTAATGGCTAATATATCATGTTCAGATAACAATTTAATTTGTTCTGATGAAACAATGGTTGGTGGAATTTCATTCTGACATCCGCCTACCATTAACAAAACGAAACATAAAAATAAGAAAATAATATATTTCACAAGTCCCAAAATCCTTACAAATATTGTCTATTTATGCTCAGCACGATAAACTAAGCACCGCAATTAAATAATACGATAACGTATTATATCAATAAAATGCGCCAAACTGTTTATTTGGTCGCAAGAGGTTAACAAAAATGAAATTTGAACTAGATAATACTGACGGGTTAGCTCGTCGTGGACGAATGAAATTCGATCGCCGTGGAGTTGAATACACTGTTGAAACCCCAGCGTTTATGCCTGTAGGCACTTATGGCACGGTAAAAGGTATGACACCAGAAGAAGTTGCTGCAACAGGTGCGCAAATATTACTCGGTAATACTTTTCACTTATGGCTAAGGCCAGGGCAAGAAATCATGCGTAAACATGGTGATTTGCACGACTTTATGCAATGGAAAGGACCTATTTTAACCGATTCAGGTGGGTTTCAAGTTTTTAGTTTAGGCGATATTCGAAAAATCAAAGAAGAAGGTGTTCATTTTCGTAATCCAATTAATGGCGATTCGATTTTCTTATCGCCTGAAATTTCAATGGAAATTCAATACGACCTGGGTTCTGATATTGTAATGATTTTTGATGAATGTGCCCCCTTTCCTGCTGATTGGGATTATGTCAAAAAATCAATGGAAATGTCTTTACGTTGGGCTAAACGCAGCCGACAACGCTTTGATGAATTAGGCAACAAAAATGCACTATTTGGTATTGTGCAAGGTGGTATTCATCAAGAATTACGGGATATTTCAATTAAAGGATTAACTGAAATAGGCTTTGACGGCTACGCCGTTGGCGGGTTAGCGGTTGGTGAACCCAAAGCTGATATGCACCGCATATTAGAAGGCACTTGCCCACAATTACCCGCTGATAAACCCCGTTACTTAATGGGTGTGGGTAAGCCTGAAGATTTAGTCGAAGGCGTACGCCGTGGTATTGACATGTTTGACTGTGTGATGCCAACTCGCAATGCCCGCAATGGTCACTTATTTGTTACCGATGGTGTGATTAAAATTCGTAACGCTAAATATAAAGACGACACAACACCACTTGATCCTCATTGTGATTGCTATACGTGTAAAAATTATACTAAATCGTATCTTCATCACTTAGATAAATGCGGTGAGATTTTAGGTGCGCGTTTAAATACTATTCATAATTTACGTTATTATCAACGCTTAATGGCTGAAATTCGTGAGGCGGTTGCTAACAAACGTTACGAAGATTTTGTTGTTGAATTTTATCAACGCATTGGTAAAACGCCAGCACCGTTATCAAAATAAACATCTCAAGCATATTTTTTATTATAAGTATTGACACTTTTTAGGAAGCGTAATATTATGCGCTTCCTAACGGCGAGTAGCGCAGCTTGGTAGCGCAACTGGTTTGGGACCAGTGGGTCGGAGGTTCGAATCCTCTCTCGCCGACCAATTTTATAAAAAGACGCTAATTAGCGTCTTTTTTGCTATCTAAAACAGCATTGTCAAATATCCATGTTTGCCGCACTAATCTCACTCAGCCATCAGTGCTTTTTAAGTGCTCGGACCTTACACACGACTTTACCTGTTTAGAAAACAAGTTTTTTTTATGATTTTACCCCTTCAAAAACCCCTTTCCTGAAGTGACCCCATAAAGTTGGACAAATTAAGCAGCTTGTAAGGCCTGATTTCGGTACTCAACTGGCGTCAGTCCTTTTAATTTAATTTTAATCCGTTTAGTATTGTAGTATTCAATATAGTCTTCTATTTTTTTTATCAATTCATCGGCATCTTTAAAATGTTTACCATGATACATTTCAGACTTAAATAAACCAAAAAAGTTCTCAATAACAGCATTGTCTAAGCAGTTTCCTTTTCTCGACATACTTTGCTTTATCGCATTGTCAGCAAGTTGTTTTTGATAAATAGGATTTCTATATTGCCAACCTTGGTCACTATGCAGTAAAGGCGTTTGTCCCTTTTCTAATCGTGATATCCCTTTTTTAAGCATGTCAGTAACTAAGCTCAAACGTGCGTTCTTCGCTATACTATAGGCAATCACTTCCTGATTGTACAAATCAATAATAGGTGATAGATAGATTTTTTGTTCATTTACTTTAAATTCGGTCACATCCGTTACCCACTTTTCATTCGGTTTTGACGCGTTAAATTGCCTTCCAAGAAGATTGGGCGCTGTTTTTCCTATCTCACCTCGGTAGGCTCGATATTTTTTCGGCCTAACTGTCGATTTAAGATTAAGCGCTTTCATTAGTCGTTGTACTGTTTTATGATTAAGTTTGCTTCCTTCTTTGGTTAAAGCTAAATGAATACGGCGATAACCATAACAACCTTTATGTTCGTCGTAAATTGCTTTAATTCGCGCTAATTCATATTCATAAGCACGGGGGGCTTTCAGCCTGTTTACATGATAATAAAATACACTTTTAGGCAACTGTAATGTCGATAGTAAATGCTTTAAGCTATGCTCATGTTTAAGTGCTAAGACAATTAATGTTTTTTCTTTGCTTGTTTCTGTTTTGCTTGCCTCAGCTCTTCCAACTTTTTTAGTACTGCATTCTCCGCTCGTAAATAAGCAACTTCTTCTCTTAATTCTTCAATTGTTTTTTCTTTATTATCTTTTGCTAAAGTAATTCGTGCTGGTTTCATTGGGTGTTTTCCTTTAGATTGAGTCTCAAGCCCAAGGAGTCCTTTTTCTCGATATCTTTCAAGCCAAACAAATAATATCCCAGGTGAGACTAAATTTAGCATGGCACTTGTATGCCCGATAGACCAACCATTTGCCCACATTAATTTTAGCGCTTCTAATTTCGCTTGCCCGTTACGAAAATGTGGCGTGGGTTGAAAGGCATTATCACCATGAATCTCCACCACCTGAGACCAATATCTTATTTGGCGACGAGGGATGGAATATTTTTTTGATAGTGTTGCCGACGATATTCCTGATAAGAATTCATTAGCTACGGTAATTTTTAACTCTCGACTGTATTTTAACATAAAAAACCTCCTATAGTTGGAAGTCCAACTATTGGGGGTCACTTCATTCCTCAACTTTTTTTGTCATTTGTAAAGCGACAATGGGAGCTAAATTAGCACGTTAACTTCAAGCCTTACAACTTAGCCCTGAATGATCAACTTTTACTGTTTAACTGATAAATTTAATTTCATGCATCTTAAAGAAAGACTGGTATAATACCCCCCATTTATTCGAATAAATAGAAACGTTATGTCACAATCCACTTATAACGCTGTAGATATTGAAGTCCTAAAAGGACTCGATCCTGTTCGCCATCGTCCAGGCATGTATACTGATACCGCTCGCCCAAACCATTTGGGGCAAGAGGTTATAGATAACAGTGTCGATGAAGCTATTGCAGGACATGCTCGCCAAGTTAAAGTCACACTTTACGAAGATAATTCACTTGAAGTGATTGATGATGGGCGCGGTATGCCAGTTGATATTCACCCTGAAGAAGGTGTGCCAGCTATTGAGCTTTTACTTTGCCGTTTACACGCTGGCGGTAAGTTTTCCAATAAAAATTATCAATTTTCTGGCGGTTTACATGGTGTTGGTATTTCCGTCGTGAATGCGTTGTCAAAACGCGTGGAAGTGACCGTAAACCGTGATGGGCAAGTTTATCAAATTGCTTTTGAAAATGGTGATAAAGTTGAAGATTTGCATGTCATCGGGACTTGTGGTCGTCGAAATACAGGTACAAAAGTCCGTTTTTGGCCTGATGAAAAGTATTTTGATTCTCCACGATTTTCGGTACCGCGCCTAACGCATTTGCTTAAAGCAAAAGCGGTACTTTGCCCCGGACTTGAAATCATTTTTAAGGATAAGATTAATAGTACTGAGCAACGTTGGTGCTATCAAGACGGCTTAAAAGATTATTTGATGGAAAATGTTAGTGGTTACTCACTATTGCCTGAGGAACCTTTTACTGGCAGTCATGCAAGTGAAACCGAAGCGGTCGAATGGGCTTTGTTATGGTTACCTGAGGGGGGCGAGCTTCTAACGGAAAGTTATGTGAATTTGATTCCAACCGTACAAGGTGGTACTCATGTTAATGGTTTACGCCAAGGACTACTTGATGCTATGCGTGAGTTTTGTGAGTTCCGTAACTTACTACCTCGTGGTTTAAAGTTGACTGCTGATGATATTTGGGAACGCTGTGCTTATGTGTTATCAGTAAAAATGCAAGAACCACAATTTGCAGGTCAAACCAAGGAGCGACTTTCGTCAAGGCAAAGCGCGGCTTTTGTTTCCGCCATTGTGAAAGATGCGTTTAGTCTTTGGCTTAATCAGAATGTACAAATTGCTGAATTGTTAGCAGAAATAGTGATTTCAAGCGCACAAAAGCGATTAAGAGCATCAAAGAAAGTCATCCGTAAAAAGCTTACCAGTGGCCCTGCTTTACCGGGTAAATTGGCGGATTGTTCATCTCAAGATCTAAGCCGTACTGAGCTTTTTTTAGTGGAAGGAGATTCTGCCGGTGGTTCAGCCAAGCAGGCACGAGATCGTGAATTTCAAGCGATTATGCCCTTGAAGGGTAAAATCTTAAATACTTGGGAAGTTTCTTCCGACGAGGTGTTGGGGTCTCAAGAGATCCATGATATTTCAGTTGCGATTGGGATTGATCCCGATAGCGATGACTTAAGTCAATTACGGTACGGCAAAATCTGCATTTTAGCTGATGCTGACTCAGATGGATTGCATATTGCCACTTTACTTTGTGCATTATTTGTTCGTCACTTTCGAGCAATGGTTGAACAGGGTCACATTTTTGTTGCTATGCCACCGCTTTATCGTATTGATTTAGGTAAAGAAGTTCATTACGCTCTGGATGAAGAAGAAAAAGAAGGCATTTTAGAACAGTTGAAACGTAAAAAAGGCAAACCAAATGTACAACGTTTCAAAGGTCTAGGCGAAATGAATCCATTACAACTCCGTGAAACAACAATGGATCCAAATACCCGTAGATTAGTACAGTTATCACTAGATAATGCAGAAGAAACAATGGCATTAATGGATATGCTACTGGCTAAGAAACGAGCCGAAGATCGCCGAGAATGGTTACAAGAAAAAGGTGACCAAGTTGAACTTGAAGTCTAATACGCAGAATAATTTAGAGGAACAATAATGAGTGAAATAACTCATGATGGAGTAGAAGTTCAGTCGCTACGAACATTTACTGAAAGCGCCTATTTAAACTACTCAATGTATGTCATTATGGATCGCGCATTACCTTTTATTGGTGATGGCTTAAAACCAGTTCAGCGTCGCATTGTTTATGCAATGTCCGAATTAGGGCTGAATGCGCAGGCAAAATTTAAAAAATCAGCACGTACAGTTGGTGATGTTTTAGGCAAGTATCACCCTCACGGCGATAGCGCTTGTTATGAAGCTATGGTGCTAATGGCTCAACCTTTTTCTTACCGTTATCCGCTAGTTGATGGACAAGGTAACTGGGGCGCACCTGATGATCCTAAATCATTTGCCGCCATGCGTTATACTGAATCGCGTTTATCAAAATACGCGGAATTATTATTAGGTGAGTTAGGGCAAGGCACTGTTGACTATACCCCAAATTTTGATGGCACATTACAAGAGCCGAAAATGTTGCCGGCTCGATTGCCAAATATATTATTAAATGGTACCACGGGGATTGCAGTTGGTATGGCTACGGATATCCCGCCTCATAACATTCGTGAGGTAGCGAATGCGGCGATTATGCTTGCTGATAATCCTAAAGCTACACTTAGCGAAGTGATGGCTCACATTCAGGGACCGGATTTTCCAACAGAAGCGGAGATTATTACTTCGCCAGAAGATATTGCGAAGATTTATCAAACTGGACGAGGATCAATCCGTATGCGTGCAGTTTGGAAAAAAGAAGATGGTGATATTGTTATTACTGATCTACCCCATCAAGTTTCTGGTGCTAAAATTTTAGAGCAAATTGCTTCGCAAATGCGCGCAAAAAAACTGCCGTTAATTGAGGATTTGCGCGATGAGTCCGATCATGAAAATCCAACGCGATTAGTGATTGTGCCCCGTTCAAATCGGGTGGATTTAGAGCAAGTGATGAATCATTTATTTGCAACGACCGATCTTGAAAAAAGCTACCGTGTTAATATGAACATGATTGGGCTTGATAATCGTCCTTCAGTGAAAGGATTAGTCGAAATATTAACCGAGTGGTTAGAATATCGACGCATTACGGTAACACGTCGTTTAAATTATCGTTTAGATAAAATCCTTAAAAGATTACATATTTTAGATGGTTTGTTAATTGCTTTTCTTAATATTGATGAAGTGATTGAAATTATTCGTCATGAAGATGATCCAAAAGCAGAGTTGATTAACAGATTTGCTTTAAGCGAAACACAAGCAGAAGCAATTTTGGAGTTAAAACTCCGTCATTTAGCTAAATTAGAAGAGATACGCATCAAAGGTGAACAAGCTGATCTTGCTAAAGAGCGCGATCAATTGCAAGCGTTACTTTCTTCACCAAGAAAGCTGAGTAATTTAATCAAAAAAGAGTTACAACAAGATGCTGAAAAGTATGGTGATGAACGTCGTTCGCCAATCGTTAAACGCAGTGAAGCAAAAGCCATTACCGAGCAAGAATTAACCCCTTCTGAACCGGTCACAATTGTGTTGTCCGAGATGGGTTGGGTCCGTTCGGCTAAAGGCCATGATATCGATCCAGTTGGATTAAGCTATAAAGCAGGCGACAGTTTTAAAGCGGCGGCAAAAGGTAAAAGTAATCAGCCTGTGGTATTTATCGATTCCACAGGACGCAGCTACGCTATTGAGCCAAATACCTTGCCATCAGCTCGAGGACAAGGTGAACCACTTACCGGTAAATTAGCATTACCAGCTGGCGCAACGGTTGAGCATGTTTTAATGTCAACCAATGAAGCTCAAAAATTCTTACTTGCTTCTAGTGCTGGATATGGTTTTATTTGTCAATTTAGTGATTTGATTACTCGTAACCGTAACGGTAAGGCTGTTATTAATCTATCTAATCATTCAAGTGTACTAACACCGATAGAAATCGCGTCAGAGGATAATTTGCTTTTAGCTATTACCCTGGCGGGCAGAATGCTTATCTTCCCGGTAAAAGATTTACCAGAGCTATCTAAAGGTAAAGGAAATAAAATTATTTCTTTATCTGGAAGCGATGACAGTTTATCTTATATGATGCTGATAACGCCAGAAACAAGTATCACTTTATATGTGGGTAAACGTAAACTTACGCTTTCGCCTGCTGATTTACAAAAATTTAGAGCTGAGCGTGCTCGGAAAGGAACGTCACTACCACGTGGATTGCAAAAAATCGACCGAATTGAGGTGAACAAATAATATGTCTTTTATCTGCTCCATTATTTGCGGTTTAATACTGAGCTCAATATTAAAATCAGGATGGGGATTTATACTTGGGCTATTTATTGGCCCAATGCTGTATCAAGCATTTGTCAATAAAATCACTGAGAAAAGGACACAATCTAATCCAACCCTACACTTAGCTGTTGTTTTTGAAGTATTAGGGCATTTAAGTAAAGCCAAAGGTGTGGTTACCCAAGATGACATTAATCTTGCCCGACAATTTATGGATCGACTGCAATTAGATGCTGCTCGTCGCCAATTAGCTCAAGAGTCATTCAATCGAGGTAAGGCAAGCGATTATCCTCTTCGATCGCGTTTACAAGCGCTATACTTTCAATATCGTTTTAGGCGTAATGTATTAAATATCTTTTGTGAACAATTGATTCAAGCTGCGTTGGTTGATGGTGTATTAGATGATAAAGAGCAACAAATTCTGTTTATTGTGGCTGATGAATTTCAGATTTCTCGCCAAAAAATGGCTATACATATTCAGATGATGATGGGTAGCTTTTATTTTCGCCAAAATCACTATAGCTACCAACAACATCAGCACAGTCAATATCAACATGGCCAATATCAGCATGGCCATAATAGTAATAGTTATGGCGGTTATCAAGGCTATTCAGCACAACCCGATCTACAAAACGCTTATAAAGTGTTAGGGGTTAACTCATCGGCTGAAACTTCTGAAATAAAAAGAGCTTATCGTAAATTAATGAACGAATATCATCCAGACAAACTCGTTTCCAAAGGCTTACCAAAAGAGATGTTAGAAGCCGCAAAAAAACGATCACAAGAAATTCAATCTGCTTACGATCTAATTAAAGCATCACGTGGATTTAAATAGAGATTGTTACTATGATGCATTGGCGCTCAATTATAAGAATTATCGGTTTATTAATATCGCTACTGTCGGTATTTATGTTAATACCCGCGCTAGTTGCATTAATATACCGTGACGGTGCCGGTACTATTTTTGTCCGCTCTTTTTTAGCTGCATTAATTCTAGGGGTATTATTGTGGTTTCCTAATCGAAATCAACGCCATGAATTGAGTACTCGAGAAGGTTTTTTTATTGTTGTATTATTTTGGGTGGTTTTAGGTACTATCGGTGCATTTCCATTCCTTTTTGATAAACACATTAACCTTAATTTAACCGCTGCATTTTTTGAGTCTTTTTCAGGGTTAACAACAACTGGGGCAACAACGATTGTTAACTTAGATCATTTACCCAAAGCTATGCTTTTTTACCGTCAACTTCTGCAATGGCTTGGCGGAATGGGGATCATCGTTCTTGCTGTTGCTATATTACCGCTATTAGGTGTTGGGGGAATGCAACTTTATCGAGCCGAAATCCCCGGCCCACAAAAAGATAGTAAAATGCGACCACGTATTGCTGAAACTGCTAAAACACTTTGGTCGATTTATATTTTACTGACTACTCTATGCGCAATCAGTTTATGGCTTGCTGGGATGAATGTATTTGATGCGGTATCTCATAGCTTTTCGACCATATCCATGGGTGGATTTTCGACCCACGATGATAATCTAGCTTACTTTAATAGTAGTGTCATCAATGGTATTATCACCCTATTTTTAATTTTATCGGGTTGTAATTTTGCACTCCATTTTGCCGCGTTGAATGGTTTTTCGATTAAAGTTTTCTGGCGTGATCAAGAGTTTAGAACGTTTATATTTATTCTACTAACGTTGAGTGCTATCTGCACAATTGTTATCTATTTTTATCAACCACATCGTCTTAGTATTGATAAAATTATATTACAAGTGGTATCAATATCAACCACCGCAGGCTTTTCTATCGATGATATCAATTCGTGGCCATCATCATTACCCATTTTTCTACTTTGCGCATCTTTTATTGGTGGCTGTGCTGGATCAACAGGTGGCGGTATGAAAGTGGTTAGAGTGTTACTTTTATTTATGCAAGGATCACGTGAATTAAAACGTTTAATTCATCCTAATGCTATCTATTCATTAAAGTTGAATAATCGAGTCGTTTCGGAACGGATCATTGAGGCAGTTTGGGGGTTCTTTTCGGCATATACGTTGGTTTTTTTAGTGAGCTTATTCGTTATTATGGCAACGGGGATTGATGCTACCGATTCTTTCTATATTGTGGCTTCATCACTGAATAATTTAGGTGTTGGTCTTGGCAGTGTAAGTGATAATTTTGCTAGTGTTAGCGATATAGTAAGGTGGGTTATGGTCGTTGATATGCTATTTGGTCGCCTAGAAATATTTACTTTACTCGTTTTATTTATCCCAACATTTTGGCGAAGTTAGATTTAACCTCAATATTTGAGGTTAAACTCGAAAATTTTAGAAGAAATAGCTAAAAATATAAATATTTTATTGATTATTTAGTCAATTACAGACAGAATTACTAAGCAGCATGTGCTGTATTCATTAGAGGTAATCACCTGACATATGGAATGGATCATGGATCCTACAATCTGGATTGGTTTATCCACCCTGATTGTACTTGAAATCGTCCTTGGCATAGATAACATTGTTTTTATTGCCATTCTTGCCGAGAAACTTCCACCCCATCAACGAGACAAAGCCCGCATTACAGGCCTTGCCTTTGCATTAATTACCCGAGTGTTATTATTAATGTTTACGGGATGGTTAGTTACACTCACTACACCATTATTTTCAATATCTGGAATCAGCTTTAATGCACGCCAACTGATTATGTTAATCGGGGGGATGTTTTTACTATTTAAAGCCACAATGGAGCTCAATGAGCGCCTTGAAGGTGCGTCACATGAAGACGGAAAACCCAAAAAAACCTCACACTTTTGGACGGTTGTAGCCCAAATAGTTGTACTAGATGCGGTGTTCTCACTTGATTCGGTGATTACCGCAGTAGGAATGGTTGAACATATTTCTGTGATGATTATTGCTGTTTGCATCGCCATTGGCATTATGATGGTGGCAAGTAAACCATTGGCTTATTTTGTCAACGCTCACCCAACGATTGTCATTCTCTGCTTGAGCTTTTTATTAATGATTGGCTTTAGCCTAGTTGCCGAAGGTTTTGGTTTTATGATTCCAAAAGGCTATTTGTATGCTGCTATTGGTTTCTCAATTATGATTGAGTTCTTTAATCAATTAGCTATATTTAACCGTCGCAAAGCATTAAATAAAAAGCCATTGAGGGAACGCACTGCTGAAGCAATTTTACATCTATTAAAAGGTGATGTGGAAGAAGATCCCGAAACACACACTATAGATACAGTTTCCGAGACAAATAAAAAAGAATCGGCATTTAACCATCAAGAATTAAGCATGATTGAGCGCGTTCTTGGGCTAGCTCAACGATCCGTCAGTAGTATTATGACAACAAGGCTTGATGTTGATATGGTGAATATCAATGATGATCGAGAAGTCATCATAAAAGAAATTTTTGACAATCCCCATTCACGCTTAGTGGTTACTGATAATGACTCCATTGATGAGCCTTTAGGTATCATCCAAGTTAATGATCTTTTGAAAGATGTACTACAAAACAAAGAGCCTATTGATATTCATTCACTTATCAAACAACCATTGATCTTTCCTGAAACAGTATCGTTACTGGTTGCATTAGAACAATTTAAAAAAGCCAAAACCCATTTTGCCTTTGTGGTTGATGAGTTTGGTTCGATGCAAGGGGTTGTTTCGGTAACCGATATTATCGAAACCATTGCTGGTGATTTCCCTACAGAAGAAGAGGAAATTGACGCTAAACATGATATTCAATGTTTAGACGATAACAGCTGGATTGCTAACGGCTATATTCCTGTTGAAGAACTGGTACGTTTTGTCCCAATTCCTATTGATGATAAACGTGAATATCATACTTTGGCGGGACTATTAATGGAAAAAGCACAGCATTTACTCAATGTTGGCGAAACCATTCAAATTGGCGATTATTTATTTGAAGTAGCCGAAATAGAAAGCCACAGAATTTTGAAAGTAAAAATTACGTTAAATAAACTTAATTCTGTAACATTGTAATACAGTATAGCCAGAATAACGCTTGACCAAAATAAATAACTGGCAATAATAATGCGGTAACACCTCTGAAGATGTGGAGCAACAGCTCCTCATCTTTTTTATTTTTACTTTTTGGTAAAAAAGCTAGCATTGTTTATCAACATTTATGATTACTTATCAATCCAATTAGGCCTTAACTTATGAATTCAATATTCGAAAAACTGTTTCAATTAAAAGAAAAAAAGACAACTGTCGGTACTGAAATTATTGCTGGTTGTACCACCTTCCTAACAATGGTTTACATCATCTTTGTTAATCCATCGATTCTATCTGCAACCGGTATGGATAAATCTGCGGTATTTGTACTAACTTGTATAATTACTGCGTTGGCAACGATTTTAATGGGCCTATTTGCTAACTTACCAATAGCACTTGCACCGGCAATGGGACTAAATGTCTTTTTTGCCTATGGCATGTGTGGTGCCATGGGCTACTCTTGGCAAATTGGCATGGGTGCCATATTTTGGGGATCGCTAGTCTTTTTTGCTTTATCATTATTTAAAGTTCGTCACTGGCTAATTGAACATATTCCACAATGTTTGCGTGTGGGTATCAGTGCAGGTATTGGGTTGTTCATTGCCTTTATGGGCTTTAAAAATATGGACATTGTAGTCGCATCGCCTTCTACCCTATTAACCATGGGCAATATCTTATCGCTTAAAGTATTATTGGGATCACTAGGTTTTTTCATCATTATTATTTTAGCAGCACGTAACTTTCATGCTGCAGTATTGATTTCGATTTTAGTTGTGACATTACTGGCACTATGGCTTGATCCAAATATCAGTTATCAGGGTATCGTATCTATGCCCCCAAGTGTTAGCAGCGTTGTTGGTCATGTTGATCTCGCTGGCTCATTTAATATTGGCATCATGGGCGTTATTTTTTCAGTCATGATTGTCAGCCTATTCGATTCATCTGGCACCATATTGGCTTTAACCGATAAAGTAGGAATTAGTGATGAGAAAGGCCGTTTTCCTAAAATGCGCCAAGCACTATTAATCGATAGCTTTAGCTCATCGTTAGGTGGATTATTTGGCACATCATCAGTATTAACCTATATCGAAAGTTCAGCTGGCATTTCTGTTGGTGGCCGCACTGGTTTAACGGCGGTTGTTGTTGGTGTGTTGTTTTTAATCGTGACTTTCTTATCACCTCTTGCCCATTTAGTGCCAACTTATGCCACATCTGGAGCGCTTATTTTTGTTGGCATTTTAATGGTTTCAAGCTTGGTTAAAGTTAAGTGGTCTGATTTAACAGAAGCAACGCCAGCATTTATCACGGCAATTATGATGCCTTTTGCTTTTGCAATTACTGAAGGGGTAGCGCTTGGCTTTATCTCTTATGTCATATTAAAAGCTTTCACAGGAAAATTCAAAGAGTTAAATCTTTGTGTCATTATTTTTGCGATACTGTTTGCTTTAAAATTTATTTTTATTGATCATCACTAATTTTTTTCCCATCGGTTAGCCGATGGGAAATTTCAACAACGAAAAATGGCTATTAATTTATTTGCCATAACAACACCAAAAAATAATCATCATTCTTCATATTAGTTCTAGCTTTAACCAAAGCAAAAACTTGACATTATAGTTATTGAGGTCTAAAATCTTGCGACCCAAAACTTATATAAAATAGGTTTTGGTTACAGTTATTAATTACGTATCTAAAAAGCAATTTTTAAAATTTATTTTAATTAATCAGGAGCTTATTAATGGCAACAATTAATCAGCTGGTACGCAAACCAAGAGCACTAAAGGAAGCGAAAAGCAACGTTCCTGCCCTTGAAGCATGCCCGCAAAAACGCGGTGTTTGTACACGTGTTTACACTACTACACCTAAAAAACCAAACTCAGCATTACGTAAAGTATGTCGTGTACGTTTAACTAACGGTTTTGAAGTAACTTCTTATATCGGTGGTGAAGGTCACAACTTACAAGAACATAGTGTAATTTTAATCCGTGGTGGTCGTGTTAAAGACTTACCAGGTGTGCGTTACCACACTGTTCGCGGTGCATTAGACTGCGCAGGTGTTAAAGATCGCAAACAAAGCCGTTCTAAATACGGTGTTAAACGACCTAAAGCTTAATGGAACTCCGTTAAGTAAGGCCAAACTATATAATTCCATTTAACTCATTTGAGTTTTGGGTAAACCTGAAAAATTTATAACATATAAACGGAGTATTCCAATGCCACGTCGTCATGTTGTCGGTCAAAGAAAAATTCTTCCTGATCCGAAGTTCGGTTCAGAGTTACTGGCGAAATTTGTAAATATTTTAATGATAGATGGTAAAAAATCTATCGCAGAATCAATCGTATATTCAGCTCTTGATAAATTAGCTGAGCGTAGTGGAAAAGACCACTTAGCAGCTTTCGAAGTTGCATTAGATAACGTAAGACCAACTGTAGAAGTTAAGTCTCGTCGCGTTGGTGGTTCTACATACCAAGTTCCTGTTGAAGTGCGCCCTGTTCGTCGTAATGCACTTGCAATGCGTTGGATTGTAGATGCTGCACGTAAACGTGGCGATAAATCAATGGCTCTACGCCTTGCGAATGAACTTATGGATGCTTTTGAAAACAAAGGTACTTCTGTGAAAAAACGCGAAGATGTTCATCGTATGGCTGAAGCTAATAGAGCGTTTGCACACTATCGTTGGTAATCAAGTTATTTATACAAATGGCTTGAATTAAGACTGATTGTCCTTATCTGCTTTCAGTCTACATAAATGATATTTTGTTAAGCAAACGATTCTAACTAGAGGATTAATATGGCTCGTACAACCCCTATAGCACGTTACCGTAATATTGGTATCAGTGCGCATATTGACGCAGGTAAAACAACAACAACTGAACGTATTTTGTTTTACACTGGCGTAAGTCACAAAATTGGTGAAGTTCATGATGGCGCAGCGACCATGGACTGGATGGAACAAGAACAAGAACGTGGTATCACTATCACATCTGCAGCAACAACTGCATTCTGGTCTGGTATGGGTCAACAATTTGAACCACACCGCATCAACATTATCGACACCCCGGGACACGTTGACTTCACAATCGAAGTTGAGCGTTCTATGCGTGTACTTGATGGCGCAGTTATGGTTTATTGTGCAGTAGGTGGGGTTCAACCACAATCAGAAACAGTATGGCGCCAAGCAAATAAATATAAAGTTCCACGTATCGCATTTGTAAACAAAATGGACCGTATGGGTGCTAATTTCTTACGTGTTGTTGATCAAATCAAAACTCGTTTAGCAGCTGTTCCTGTTCCTTTGGTTTTACCAATCGGTGCAGAAGAAGCATTTACTGGTGTAGTTGATTTACTTAAACGTAAAGCAATCAACTGGAATGATGCCGACCAAGGCGTAACATTTACTTATGAAGATGTACCAGCGGATATGGCTGAGCAAGTTGAAGAATGGCGCTCATTCTTAATAGAAACTGCTGCTGAAGCAAGTGAAGAGTTAATGGAAAAATACCTTGGTGGTGAAGAGTTAACTGAAGAAGAAGTCAAAGCAGCACTACGTGAGCGCGTGCTTGCTAACGAAATCATCTTAGTAACTTGTGGTAGTGCCTTTAAAAATAAAGGTGTTCAATTTATGCTTGATGCTGTTATTGAATATTTACCAGCACCAACCGATGTACCAGCAATCAAAGGTGAATTACAAAATGGTGAAGCTGCGGAACGTCATTCAAGTGATGATGAACCATTCTCATCATTAGCATTCAAAATTGCAACTGACCCATTTGTTGGTAACTTAACATTCTTCCGTGTTTACTCAGGTGTTGTTAACTCTGGTGATACCGTTCTTAACTCAGTTAAAGACAAAAAAGAACGTTTTGGTCGTATCGTTCAGATGCACGCTAACAAACGTGAAGAAATCAAAGAAGTTCGCGCAGGTGACATTGCAGCGGCTATCGGTCTTAAAGATGTGACTACTGGTGATACACTTTGTGCTGAAAGCGCACCAATCATTCTTGAAAGAATGGAGTTCCCAGAGCCAGTAATCTCAGTTGCTGTTGAACCAAAAACAAAAGCTGACCAAGAAAAAATGGGGCTTGCTTTAGGTCGATTAGCACAAGAAGATCCTTCGTTCCGTGTTCACACAGACGAAGAATCAGGTCAAACTATTATTTCTGGTATGGGTGAGCTTCACTTAGAAATCATCGTTGACCGTATGAAACGTGAATTTAAAGTGGAAGCAAATGTTGGTAAACCACAAGTTGCTTACCGTGAAACAATTCGCAATGAAGTAGAACAAGAAGGTAAATTTGTTCGCCAATCTGGTGGTCGTGGTCAATATGGTCATGTATGGTTAAAAATCAAGCCATTAGAAGCAGGCGGCGAAGGCTACAAATTCAACAATGAAATTGTTGGTGGTGTGGTTCCTAAAGAATACATCCCTGCAGTTGATAAAGGCTGTCAAGAACAAATGAAAAACGGTGTTCTTGCTGGTTACCCAATTGTTGACGTTGAAGTTACTATCTTTGATGGTTCTTACCATGATGTTGACTCATCAGAAATGGCATTTAAAATTGCTGGTTCAATGGCATTTAAAGACGGTTTTATGAAAGCAAAACCAGTGCTTTTAGAACCGATTATGAAAGTAGAAGTTGAAACTCCTGAAGATTATATGGGTGATGTTATCGGTGACTTAAACCGTCGTCGCGGTATGATCGAAGGAATGGAAGATACTGCAACTGGTAAAACAGTAAAAGCACAAGTTCCACTTTCTGAAATGTTTGGTTATGCAACAGACCTACGTTCACAAACACAAGGTCGTGCTTCTTACTCTATGGAGTTCTTGAAGTACAATGAAGCACCAACAAATATTGCAACAGCAATTATTGAAGCTCGTAAAGCAAAATAATTATTTATCTAAATAAAGTAACGCTTCCCTTAATAACATAAGGGAAGCGATTTAATAAAGGAACATTAAGATGTCTAAAGAAAAATTTGAACGTACAAAACCCCACGTTAACGTTGGTACAATCGGCCACGTTGACCATGGTAAAACAACTTTAACAGCAGCGATCACGTCTGTACTTTCTAAAAAATACGGCGGTCAAGCTCGTGCATTCGATCAAATCGATAATGCACCAGAAGAAAAAGCACGTGGTATCACCATCAACACTTCACACGTTGAATACGATACACCAACTCGCCACTACGCACACGTAGACTGCCCAGGCCATGCTGACTATGTTAAAAACATGATCACTGGTGCGGCACAAATGGACGGTGCTATCTTAGTAGTAGCAGCAACTGACGGTCCAATGCCACAAACTCGTGAGCACATTCTTTTAGGTCGTCAAGTAGGTGTTCCTTACATCATCGTATTCTTAAACAAATGTGATATGGTTGATGACGAAGAATTATTAGAATTAGTTGAAATGGAAGTACGTGAACTTCTATCTCAATATGATTTCCCAGGTGATGACACACCAGTAATCCGTGGTTCAGCACTTAAAGCATTAGAAGGCGATGCAGCATGGGAAGACAAAATTGTTGAACTAGCAGAAGCATTAGATAGCTATATTCCAGAGCCAGAGCGTGATATTGACAAACCATTCCTATTACCAATTGAAGACGTGTTCTCAATTTCAGGTCGTGGTACAGTAGTAACAGGTCGTGTTGAACGTGGTATCATCAAAGTGGGTGAAGAAGTTGAAATCGTTGGTATCAAACCAACAACTAAAACCACTTGTACTGGTGTTGAAATGTTCCGTAAATTACTTGACGAAGGTCGTGCAGGTGAAAACGTTGGTGTATTACTACGTGGTACAAAACGTGAAGAAATCGAACGTGGTCAAGTACTTGCAAAACCAGGTTCAATCACTCCACATACTGATTTCGAATCAGAAGTGTATATTTTAAGTAAAGATGAAGGTGGTCGTCATACTCCATTCTTCAAAGGTTACCGTCCACAGTTCTACTTCCGTACAACTGACGTAACAGGTACGATTGAATTACCAGAAGGCGTAGAAATGGTAATGCCTGGAGATAACATCAAAATGACAGTATCATTAATTCACCCAATTGCAATGGCTGACGGTTTACGTTTTGCGATTCGTGAAGGTGGTCGTACTGTTGGTGCTGGTGTTGTTGCTAAGGTTATTAAATAATTTAAGCCTACACTTATCAGCTGAAAAAGGTGCACTTAGTGCACCTTTTTTGTTATAGTGATTACTATTTTATTTAATTTGGAATAATAAAAAGCGATGGAATCTATACCTAATTGCCCTGCTTGCAAATCTGAACACACTTACCATGATGGTACGTTTTATGTTTGCCCAGAATGTGCACATGAATGGGATCCAAATCAAGACGTATCAACAAATGACGAATTACAAGTTAAAGACAGTAATGGCAATTTACTTGTTGATGGCGATGATATTATTTTGATTAAGGATCTAAAATTAAAAGGATCATCAACAGTCCTCAAAAAAGGAGCTAAAGCGAAAAGTATTCGTCTGGTAGACGGCGATCATGAATGAATTGATTGTAAAGTTGATGTGAAAGTTATGCTTAAAGCCTGCTTTGTTAAAAAAGCCTAATTACTCAAATTTGCATCCACTTATGTTATATAAGCTAATGAATTAACCTCGTTAGCTTATATATTAGATATTTCAAAATCAATTACCAAAAAACTAACACCTACCCTGTACTTAACACCATATTTAGCAAATAACTCTGGTAATATTTAACTAAATATGATATAAAACGTGCGCTACATTTCATGTTGTTTTTCTATAAGGTAGAAAATAACAATTGTAATGAATAAAAGCATTAAATTTTAATATTAATTAACGTTATAACACACACATATCATCACACTTTTCCGGGGTGCCTTTTATCTATTGTTATTAGGTCGGTTAAAGCGGATATGTGGAGGCATAACCCCAACTCAAAATGAGGAAATCATGACTACAGTATCAATGCGCGATATGTTACAAGCTGGTGTACACTTTGGACATCAAACTCGTTATTGGAACCCAAAAATGAAACCATTTATTTTTGGTGCACGTAACAAAGTTCACATCAATCAATCTTGAAAAAACAGTACCAATGTTCAATGAAGCATTAGCTGAATTAAACAAAGTTGCTGCGCGTAAAGGTAAAATTTTATTTGTTGGTACAAAACGTGCTGCAAGTGAAGCAATTAAACAAGCAGCTGAAAGCTGTGGACAATACTACGTTAATCACCGTTGGTTAGGTGGTATGTTGACTAACTGGAAAACAGTACGTCAATCAATCAAACGTCTAAAAGATTTAGAAACACAAGCTAATGATGGTACATTTGATAAATTAACCAAAAAAGAAGCACTTATGCGTGCTCGTGAAATGGCTAAATTAGAAATAGCTTGGGTGGAATTAAAAATATGGGTGGCTTACCCGATGTGATTTTTGTAATTGGTGCAGACCATGAACATATCGCAATCAAAGAAGCTAACAATTTAGGTATTCCAGTCATTGCTGTTGTTGATACTAATTCAGATCCAGATGGAATTGATTACGTTGTTCCTGGTAATGATGATGCAATCCGTGCAATTCAATTATATGCAAATGCGGTTGCTGAAGCAGTTCGTTCTGGTCGTGAACAAAATCAATCTCCAGTATCTGAAGAAAGCTTTGTTAAAGAAGCTCCAGCAGCAGAGTAATAAACTCAAATATTTTCAGGGTCGATAATATCATCGACCCATTCTAATGAAAATCATCATAATGGTTAAATAGAGGATTTAAAAATGGCTGAAGTTACCGCTTCTATGGTAAAAGAACTGCGTGAAAGAACTGGCGCAGGTATGATGGAATGTAAAAAAGCATTAGTTGAAGCAAATGGTGATATCGATCTAGCTATCGACAATATGCGTAAATCAGGTCAAGCAAAAGCAGCTAAAAAAGCTGGTCGTGTTGCAGCTGAAGGTGTAATTATTTCTAAAATTTCTGCTGATAAAAAATATGGTGTTATTTTAGAAGTAAACTGTGAAACAGACTTTGTTGCCAAAGATGCAGGCTTTTTAGAATTCAGCGAAAAAGTAGCAACAGTTGCTTTAAACGATCACATCACTGACCTTGCCGCTTTACAAGCAAAATTTGAAGAAGAACGTACAGCATTAGTTGCTAAGATTGGTGAAAACATCGGTATCCGTCGCATTGCTGAAATTGCTGGCGATGTAGTTGGCAGTTACCAACATGGTGCTCGCATTGGTGTATTAGTTGCTGCTAGTGGTGCTGATGACGAATTAGTTAAACATATTGCAATGCATGTTGCAGCAAGCAAACCAGAATACGTTGATCCAAGCGATGTACCAGCTGATGTTGTTGAACATGAACGTAACATTCAAATTGATATCGCAATGCAATCTGGTAAACCTCGTGAAATCGCAGAAAAAATGGTTGAAGGCCGTATGCGTAAATTCACAGGTGAAGTATCACTAACAGGACAACCTTTTGTTATGGATCCTTCAAAAACAGTTGGCGACTTATTAAAAGAGAAAAAAGCTGCAGTGGCTTCATTCATTCGTTTTGAAGTGGGTGAAGGTATTGAAAAAGTCGAAGTTGATTTTGCAGCAGAAGTTGCCGCAATGTCGAAACAATCTTAATTGTTTTATCAAAACCGCCATTATGGCGGTTTTGTTTATCTGCAAAATATTTTAAAATGATTACCAGCTAGTTATTCTAGCCTTTTAAGTAATAAAATAACGAAATAGTGAGACTTCATATGGTAACCCCTTTCTATAAACGTATCCTTCTTAACTCAGCGGTGAAGCATTACAAGGTCATGAAGGTTTTGGTATCGATCCAACTATTCTTGATCGTATGGCAAAAGAAATTAAAGAACTTATCGACATGAATGTTCAGGTCGCTGTTGTTATTGGGGTGGTAATTTATTCCGTGGAGCAGGACTTGCTAAAGCGGGCATGAATCGCGTTGTTGGTGACCATATGGGAATGCTAGCCACAGTAATGAATGGTCTTGCCATGCGTGATGCATTGCACCGAATTGAAGTTAATGCACGTTTAATGTCGGCAATTCCATTGAACGGCGTTTGTGATGATTATCGCTGGACTGAAGCTATTAGCTTGCTTAAACATGGTAGAGTGGTTATTCTTTCTGCTGGCACAGGTAACCCATTTTTCACAACAGATTCAGCTGCATGCTTACGTGGTATTGAAATTGAAGCTGATGTAGTTTTAAAAGCGACCAAAGTAGATGGTGTTTATTCTGCTGATCCGGTAAAAGATCCCAATGCTATACTATATAAAACACTTAACTATGGAAAAGTATTAGATGATGAATTAAAAGTAATGGACTTAGCCGCATTTACATTAGCACGTGATCATAATCTACCAATTTGTGTTTTTAATATGAATAAACCTGGTGCATTACGCCGCGTCATCCTAGGCGAACCAGAGGGAACATTAATCAATAATCAGGCTACAGTTAGCTGTTAGTCCTATTTATTAAAAAAGGTTTTTATTATGTTAAATGAGATTCAAAAAGAAGCGCAAGAGCGCATGGAAAAAAGTATTGATGCGTTTCAAACTCATATTTCTAAAATTCGAACTGGTCGCGCATCACCAAGTTTATTAGATGGCATTATGGTTGAATATTACGGTAGCCCAACACCGCTTCGCCAATTAGCCAATATAGTTGCTGAAGATGCAAGAACGCTTGCTATTACTGTATTTGATAAATCATTAACCCCATTAATTGAAAAAGCAATCTTAACATCTGATTTAGGACTCAATCCAGCATCAGCAGGCACAGTTATACGAGTACCACTACCACCACTAACTGAAGAGCGTCGCCGTGATTTAACGAAAATTGTTCGGGGTGAAGCAGAACAAGGACGTGTCTCAATCCGCAATATCCGCCGTGATGCAAATGATCAAATCAAAGCATTATTGAAAGATAAAGAAATCTCGGAAGACGATGAACGTAAATCACAAGATTTAATCCAAAAAGCAACCGATGCTGCAATCAAAAAATTAGATGGTGTACTTGCGGATAAAGAAAAAGAATTAATGGAATTCTAATGAATTTTAGAAATTGATTAATAAAATTAAACGCCCTGTTATCCAAACAGGGCGTTTTTATTTATTAATCTAAAAGATTAACCCACTTTTTATATTTCAAATTATCATAAATTCGAGATATAATGTTACAAAAATAACATTATTTGGCTGAATTTGTTATTTTAATAACACCTAAGTCTATTTACAGACTAACAATATTAATTAGATTTAACATTAATAATAAAATAATTAAGGAAACCATTATGGATTATGCAAAGTATATCGATCATACTTTACTTGCTATGAATGCCACCGAAGAACAGATCCAAAAACTCTGTGACGAAGCCAAAGAGTATCATTTTTATTCAGTATGTGTTAACTCAGGATACGTTCCATTAGCTGCAAAATTATTAAAAGGCAGTGATGTAAAAGTTTGCTCTGTAGTCGGTTTTCCACTTGGTTCTATGCTTACTACAGCTAAAGCTTATGAAACCGAAATGGCGGTTAAAGCTGGTGCCGAAGAAATTGATATGGTAATCAATGTTGGTTGGTTAAAAAGCAATGATTGGGATGCTGTTAAAAATGATATTGAAGCTGTATTTAAAGCTTGTGGAACAGTACCATTAAAGGTTATCTTAGAGACTTGCTTGTTGACTAAAGAAGAAATTGTAAAAGTTTGCACTATTTGCAAAGATATTGGAGTCGCTTTTGTAAAAACCTCAACCGGTTTCAGTACATCAGGCGCAACAGTTGAAGACGTCAAATTAATGCGTGAAACAGTTGGCGAAAAAATGGGCGTTAAAGCTTCTGGTGGTATTCGTGATCGAATAACAGCTGAAAAAATGGTCCAAGCTGGTGCAAATCGTTTAGGGGCAAGCGCAGGTATTGCAATTGTTTCAGGTAACGAGACATCATCAAACAACTATTAATCAATAATGGCAATAAGTTACATTTCTTGTTGCTTATTGCTATTTAGGAAACACAATGGAAACTCAACCACAAAAAAGAATAAATGAACTCCTTGAAATCCTAAAAACAACTGACAAGATCCACTTAAAACAAGCAGCAGAAAGGTTAGCTGTTTCAGAAATGACAATTCGGCGTGATTTGAATAACCTACCTACATCATTAATTTTATTAGGCGGTTATATTGTCAATGAAGCTCGCCATTCAATATCACAATATTTTATCTCTGACCAACAAGATAAACAGGTGAACGAAAAGCGTTATATTGCAAAACTTGTTAGCCAATTAATTAGTGAAAACGACACTATTTTTTTTGATTGTGGCACAACCATGCCTTTTATTATTAATGCCATCGATAATGAAATTGCATTTACAGCAATCTGCTATTCGCTTAACGCCTTCTTGGCACTGCAAAATAAACCTAAATGTAAAATTATTTTATGTGGTGGTCATTACCAACTTAACAATGCTATATTCACCAGCTTAAGTCAGAATAATCAATTAGATTCGATTTGCCCCAACAAAGCGTTTATTTCAGCGGCAGGAATTGATCTTCAACAAGGCGCAACCTGTTATCATTTTGATGAGCTAAACATGAAACATCAAGCAATGAAGAAATCAGGTCAAAATATCTTAATTGCTGATCATACTAAATTTGGTCAGACAAAACCTGCATTTATTAGCGAATTGACTTTGTTCGATCAAGTCATTACTGATAAACTGCCTAACGCACAATTTGTTTCATTTTTTGATAAAAACCAAATAAATCTAATTTACTAATATGAAAAACATCACAATTTTAGGTTCAACAGGATCTATAGGTTGCAGCACATTATCCGTCATTAGGAAAAATCCACACTTATTTAAAGCATTCGCTTTAACGGGTGGGTATAACATTGCAAAAATGACCGAACAATGTTTGGAATTTAAACCTAGCTATGTTGCAATGGCAAATGAACCATCAGCAAAACAGCTTAGGAAAAATCTAAGTGATCTAAAATTAAATATTGAAGTATTGCATGGTCAACAGGCTATATGTGATTTAGCTGAGTTTAGCGAAGTCGATATGGTGATGGCAGCAATAGTTGGTGCAGCAGGCTTAAAACCAACTCTAGCAGCCATTAAAAAAGGCAAACGAATCCTATTGGCTAACAAAGAATCCTTAGTCACTTGTGGTCATTTATTTATGCAGGCAATTAAACAATATGGCGCACAATTATTGCCCGTTGATAGTGAGCACAATGCAATCTTTCAAAGCCTTCCTGATGCAGTTCAACAAAACTTAGGTTTTGCCAATTTAGCTGATGCTGGCATAACAAAAATTGTACTAACGGGTTCAGGTGGACCATTTCGGGATTTACCATTAAATCAATTAGCGGCTGTCACGCCTGAGCAGGCAATTGCACACCCTAACTGGGCAATGGGGAAAAAAATATCTGTTGATTCAGCCACAATGATGAATAAGGGATTAGAATACATTGAAGCGCGTTGGCTGTTCAACGCTAACGCTGACGAAATGGAAATCATCATCCATCCCCAATCAATCATACATTCAATGGTACGTTACCTAGATGGCAGTGTAATTGCCGAACTCGGCATACCTGATATGTGCACGCCAATTGCCTATTCAATGTCTTATCCTGATAGAATATCATCTAGTGTACCAGCATTAGATTTTACTAAAATATCATCACTAACTTTTACTCAACCTGATTTTGACCGTTATCCTTGTTTAAAATTGGCGATTGATGCCTTTAATCAAGGACAAGCAGCGACAACAGCGCTAAATGCCGCTAATGAAATTGCTGTAGCCGCATTTTTACAAAATAAAATTGGCTTTATGGATATCGCTAAACACATATCAAAGGTTTTAGAAAAGCTTAATGCTCCTGAACCAACAACGATCGAAGAGGTATTTGCCATTGATCTGTGGGCAAGAGAAATCTGCGCGAAATAATAGCAATACTTCAAAAAATTGAATATCCATGTTTGGCTAGTGTTTTATGCATTTTGTAAGGTGCAAAATTGATACGCTCGTCCTGCAAAAAATAACGATTTTGACAATTTTAAGGCTTCAAAACCCCCTTTCCTCAACTTTTTTTGATTGGCAAAGGGGTTGCTAATGATTGATTAGCCCTATTGGGCTAAAGTTTTCTCCCTGAAAATCAATTATTTTTTAACTTCATACCTATATTTTTCTATCCAAAACACCGCGACACAAAGATTGAGAAATTCGCACTAAGGTCTAAGGGATGAGGTGCAAACAACGTAGTAGCTGTGGCTTGGGTAGTGCCTGTGGACATGACCATCGTGCGAGTCGACATCGAACTGAGAGTCATCCATAGCCTCACTTGTCCAGTATACATGGTAAGCAAAACGAGCATCGGGATAATTGAGCATAAAACCCCACTCAGTAAAGAGTCCAGCGTTAATATGACGCTGGTAATGATTAGCAGGTGAAGAAGGCATTGCTCCAACTGGTCCTAGACACCAATAACCCGAATTTGTACCTGTACACTGAGCATTAGTTAGATCCCTTACCCTAGGCATCTGATAACCTATATTACTACACCAAGATGCACTAATAGAAGCCGAACCACTGACAGATCCACGGTTGACAAACCAATACTTTAATACAAATCCATACGTGGCAACGCGGCGACCACTACTATCTCGACCGACCAACTCGAATGTCGCTGGCAAATTTGGGTTATCTATAGGGATAGGGGAAGAAGAACTCATCATCGCAGGAGTAGCATGAGGCCCCGTTAACGTGACGCGTAATCCTCCGGGACGGTCAAAAACATTACTCGCAGATGGATTAGGCGGAACAACCTCCATACTAGCAGTTATCCCCCCACTAGTCACCGATGGCCAACTCAATGTACTTGGATCTACTCCACCGATGTCCAAATAAAAATATAAATTATGCGCGCCAGTTGTAGGGAAATTTAAATCATAATGTGATGGGGCTATTGATTGAGGGCGAAACCCCCTAGTAGGACTCCATACATGTAATGGACCGGCATAATTACCCGTATTGAAACGCATGTCAGGCCTTGCAAAACATACCTCTGGCGATGCCTTTGGTTTTATGTAATAAACCACACTGCTGGCGTTAAAATAACTGCGATTCGGAAAACCGTAACGAGTACGTAATATCCCATCTGTACTAGATAATATGATGCTATATGGTGCTTTACAAATATCAATGGCATCACTACGCGAAACACGTTTATTATCTCTATCGAGTATAAATAAATCTAAACTACCCGTAGCGGAAACACCATTAACTCCCTGACCATCGCCATCATCATCCCCCCAATAATTATTAGGCGGACCAATAAGTGTATTTAATGCAACGGAATTAGTATTGGTTGGTACCAACATGCCAATGTCTGTGAAACGCACATTAGCATATTGCAACTCGATCGGATTTGATCGACTTGAAGGGTTTGAATGAGGTGTAATACGATTACCACCAGGCAAAGTTATCCAAAGTAACCCCTCTGTATTAGTAGCACGAGTAAGGCCACCATCGAAAGTTAAATACGGGGCGCTACCATTAATAACATTGAGGGTTGATTGAGGCGTTAAAGCCTGACTGTTGAAGGCGGAAAACAGTAAGAAAAGGGATGATAATATTGGCACAATTTGCCGAGATAAACTCAACCTTCGGAGAACTCTTACCAAAAATGTAGAAATTCGATGAAAGAATAACCTTTCGTGCTTACTATTGGTTATATTTAATTTATAGGTTGGCCATGTGGTATGTGGAAAATTATAAGGCATTTCATCGCATCCTGTCAAGTGAAGACTTTTTTATTTTGTTGTTTTATTTGTGTTTTTTATTATTCAAATAATTTTTTGTACCAGCTCTAATTTAATAAAGCATCAGAATTATAAATACTCAAAAAAATCCCTGCAACTCTTTTTTTAATCTATTCTAGTGTTTTCGTGTCGATTTTAGGGGCTTAAAAACCCCTTTCCTCAACTTTTTTTGCTATTTGTATTTCGCTAAATAAACGCTAATTTAAGTAAATGCGTGAGTAGATCACATCCGGAATAGATTTAACTCAAATCAAACATTAAAATTTTTGAATTTCTTTGGTAATTATAGAGTTGTTTTTTTTTAATCGGTAGGTCATCCACTTCTGCTGGATTAAAACCTTTTTCGCGAAACCAGTGAATACTGCGCGTAGTAAGGACAAAGATTTTTTCTAACCCCACATTATTGGCTCTTTCTGTAATTTTTTCTAACAATAAATCACCGCGTGATGAATTTCGATATTGTGGATGAATAGCTAAACAGGCCATTTCTCCCATCTTTTCTTCAGGATATGGGTAAAGCGCAGCACAACCAATAGTCATATTATCCCGTTCAATAATGGTAAATTTGTCAATTTCAATTTCTAGCTGTTCTTTTGAACGTTTTACTAAAATGCCTTGTTCTTCAAGTGGCCGAATTAGTTCCAAAATTCCACCAATGTCATTTATCGTAGCCAAACGAACTTGTTCTGAATGTTCCATTGAAACTTGTGTTCCTATGCCATCGCGCGAAAATAGTTCTTGTAAAATAGAACCATCAACTAAATAGCTGACCAAATGGCTACGACGAACGCCATTACGGCATGCTTTTGATGCTGCACGTAAAAAACGTGCCTCACTAGATAAATGCTTACCACTTTGTTCTTTGTAATTCACATAATTATCAGCATCAATCGGAAATAAATCAGTAATAACTTGGTTTTGTTCATCAAGTACACCTTGTTCTGCACAAAAACTGATTAACTTATCCGCTTTAAGGCGAACAGCAACTTCTGCAGCAACATCTTCTGACGATAAGTTAAAACTTTCACCTGTAACAGACACACCAACAGGACCTAATAGTACTATTGAGCCACGATTTAATTGCTCATCTATCGCTTCGTTATTAATTCGTCGGATTTTTCCTGTATGACAATAGTCAACGCCATCATCAACACCGAGTGGTTGCGCGATAACAAAATTACCACTAACCACATTTATGTGTGCACCTTGCAAGGGTGTATTATTTAAACTCATTGATAAACTTGCGGTGATGTTAAGCTGTAATAATCCCGTTACTTGTTTAACAATATCGAGCGTTGTTGCATCAGTGATACGTGTGTTTTTATGATATTTGGGTTGAATATTATGATTTTTTAGCGATTCATCTATTTGGTTACGAGCACCATTAACAATGACGAGTTTAATACCCAAGCTATGTAATAAACCAATGTCACTAATAATACTTGTATAATTAGTGCTTTTTAGCACAGCTCCAGTTAATAAAATGACAAATGTTTTTCCATGATGTGCATTAATATAAGGTACTGAATGTCTTAATCCATCAACTAGTTCTGTTGTTCTTTCTTTCATCACACCACCACTAAAAATGAATATTTATTCATGTTTTTTGTATTTTTATTTATTTTTTCTTCAATGGCAAGCTTTTTTAAAATTTAATAATATAAAAATAGATAAATAACTAAGAACTAACTGATAAAAATAGCTTAATAAATAATTGTCGAAATAAAAATGAAAGGAAATAAGCTAGTTATTTTTCAGCTTTTCAATTATTTGATTGAGAATTAAATTTTCATCTTGAGCAACGTCGATAATGTAATGGGCTGCATCATGGTATAATGGCAAACGTTCAGCAAGAACTTTTTCCATTTCGTCTGAAATCGATAAACCTGTTAATGATGGTCTTTGTGCAACATTGGGATCTTTCATTAAACGAGCAGCTAATGTTGCAGCGGATGCTGATAGAAAAATTACTGTACCATTTTGTTTCATAAACTGTCGATTTTGCTCAGCTAATACCATACCGCCTCCAGTTGCAATAACTCGATTTGTTTTGGTGATATCGATAAGCACCTGACTTTCTCTAGCTCGGAAACCTTCCCAACCTTCTTTTTCAACTATTTCAGCAACCGTTTTTTTAGTAGTTTCAAATAGATGGCTATCAGTATCAATAAAAGAAAATGATAGCTTATTGGCTAACATGTTACCTATTGTTGTTTTGCCAGCAGCTCTTGCACCAACTAAAAAAATTGTTTTCTTCATTTTGGATCCTTCTCAATATACTGATCTGAAAATCAGCTATCTATGCTAGTGATTCATATTTATTTTTGCAATATTTTTTTACAGGGCAATTTTAGCTAATAATATCTATACGATAAAAAAACAATAATAGAAAAGCCTTTTTAGATAACTTATTATATTTTATTTGGTTTCTTTATGCTGCTTAATATTGCACATAAAGTTCCTCGATCTTTGAAATAAAGTTCTGCCTCGAGAAGATTAGTTACAAAAAACCGCTTTACATCCATCTCAATTTAATGAGATGAATGCTTTTTTTAGTTTCCAGCTAAGGCATCAATCACCGCTTGTTTTGCGTTATCGGAAAGATCTTTTCCTGTCCAAATTTTGAATTGAGCGTTTGCTTGACCTATAAACATTTCCCGCCCAGAAATCGATTCCCAGCCTGCTTTTTCTGCTTCTTGCCTAAACTTGGTGTTATATGGTGTATAGACAATATCGTAAGCAATACCTTTACCTTTAAACCATGCTTGTTCGTAAGGTGTTTGATCTTCAAATTTACCTTGCATACCTAATGGGGTCGAGTTAATAATGATTTGTGCTTCAACTTTATTTCTGTCTTCCCAAGCAACGGTTTTAAGATTAAATTCTTTGGCTAATGCTTCTGGTAACTCACTGGCAATGTCGGTAACGGTGATGTCGCTATAACCAAGATCCTGTAATCCAACCACGGCAGCGCGAGCAGCACCACCAGCACCAAGAATTAATACTTTTTTATATTCAGCTGGTAAGTTTTTTTGTTGAAGCGGCTGCATAAAACCAGTAATGTCAGTATTATCACCACACAGTTTATCACCATCCCAATAAACTAAATTGGCAGCACCGGCTTTTTTAACATGCTCAGTAACTTCATCTAAATAAGGGATGATAGCTTGTTTATGAGGAATAGTGACACACAAACCACGAATATTAAGTAATCGTACTGATTTAAAAAGCGTCTCTATGTCTTCTGGTGGTGTTGGGAAAGGAACAAGAACCGCTGGAATACCATAATCTTGAAATGATGTAGTATGAATAAGTGGGCTCATACTATGCCCCAAAGGATAACCGATAATGCCATAGATGCTATATGGCGTAAACTGACTCATACTATCTCCTTGAAAATAAGAAAATGAAGACTGATAGATAAAATCTAAAATCCACAGTGCTAAGATATATTTATTATAAGGTTAAATCTTTTTATATTGAACAAAAATAGCACCAATTATAAGAGAATTATTTTACAATAATGACGCCTATTGGCTTGTTAACCTTTTTTCAATTAAAAACTTATTTTCAAACTTGGATAAGATAATGCTTGAGAATTTTCCAGTAAAAGCGTATACTTCGCTACCTCATTATTATGGGTGTAGTGTGAGAGGTTAGACTGCTTCTCAGATAGAACTGCAGCAACTAAAAGCCTGACGAGGTTAATTCCATTAACATATTACGCCCAAGGCTTAAGCATAGAAATTTCGGAGAATTATTGACATGTCACGAGTATGCCAAGTAACAGGAAAAGGTCCTTTAGTGGGAAATAATCGTTCTCATGCGATGAATGCTACTAAACGTCGTTTTCTACCAAACCTTCAAACTCACCGTTTTTGGATTGAGAGTGAAAAACGTTTTGTAAAATTGCGTGTATCAGCTAAAGGTATGCGTACTATCGATAAAAAGGGTATTGATGCAGTTTTAGCTGAACTTCGTGCCCGTGGTGAAAAGTACTAATAAGGAAACCATATCATGGCTAAAGGTGTACGTGAAAAAATTAGATTAGTTTCTTCTGCTGGTACAGGTCATTTTTATACCACTAGCAAAAATAAAAGAACTATGCCTGAAAAGATGGAGATCAAAAAGTATGATCCCGTTGTTCGTCAGCATGTAATTTATAAAGAAGCTAAAATTAAATAGTTTTAGATAAATAAAAAACCCAGCAAATGCTGGGTTTTTTATTTTATTTTTTTCTATACATAACCATCATAACTATCAATATCTGCCTACCAACTTATTACCCACACTTGCATGTTCGCCTGCCTTTTTTACTGTTTTAAATTAATATAACTTAAGCCCACAATCATACAACTGATAGCAATTAAGATAGTTAGCTATTTAAAAGCACTCCTTGAAAAAATAAAAAAGCGCCAGTTGTTAACGGCGCTTTTGTCAGTAAAAAAATAACTCTATTTCAAATATTGTTGTTCATAGGCTCTTGCTTTTTTGTCATCAAAAGCATGTTCCCAACGAGCTATAACAATTGCAGCTAATGCATTACCAACTACATTAACAACCGTTCTACCCATATCTAAAATACGCTCAACACCCATAATATAAGTAATACCGTCAGCTGGAATACCAACACTGCCAAGTGTGGCTATTAAGACTAACATAGAGGCACCTGGTACACCTGCGATCCCTTTTGAGGCTATCATTAACGTTATCACGATGGTGAGTTGGTCCATGATGCTTAAATTCATTCCATATAATTGTGCTAGGAAAATAACCGTAATACTTTGATATAATGTTGAGCCATCAAGGTTAAATGAATAGCCTGTAGGAATTACAAAACTGGTAATTGATTTCGGCGCGCCGTAAGCTTCCATTTTTTCAATAATCTTAGGTAATGCTGTTTCAGAACTTGCCGTTGAAAAGGCAATAGCAAGTTCTTCTTTCAATATTTTTAATAAGGTAAATATGTTGAATTTACATAATTTACACACAAGGTTCAATACGACGAACAGAAATACAATCATCGCGGTATATACCGTTGCAACTAACTTAAATAATGGCAATAAAGAAGCAAATCCATTTTTAGCAACAGTGACAGTTATTAATGCAAATACCCCAATTGGTGCATAACGCATAACCATATTAGTTACTTTGAACATAGTCTCTGATACCACTTTTAATAAGGATAAAAAGGGATCGCGTTGTTTGTCAGGCAAGGACATTAAACCCAAACCAAAAAAGACACAGAAGAAGATTACCGGTAAAATTTGCCCATTGGACATGGCTTCGAAGATATTTTCTGGAATCATATCCAAAATTAAACCATTAGGTTTGTTTTTAAGTTCTTCTGCTGCTTTAGTATATTTACTGACATCTGCAGTGGCTAATGTTGATACGTCAACTCCAGCACCAGGCGCAAAAAAATTACCCCAAAAAAGACCTAACAAAATAGCAACAGTGGTAATAATTTCAAAATAAAGAATTGTTTTTAGTCCAAGCGTTCCTAAACGTTTTGAACCACCAAGACCGGCAATACCTAGCGTCAAGGTGCTAAGTATAATTGGTAATACAATCATTTTAATTAATTTGGTTAATATTTGACCGGCTGGTTCAAAAATGTTAGTAATCAAAAATTGGCAAAATGAATGTAAATCACGCCCATAATCTTTTAGTTCAAACAAAAAAGTACCTACCGCTATACCTAAAATCAGGGCAATCAAAATTTGCCATGCAAGATTAGTTAAGATTTTTTTTATTGAGAAAGACATGTAATTCTATTCCTTTTCACGATATTGGAAAACAAAAAAGGATTAGCAATACCGACTAATCCTTTTTTGTAATTAAAAATTATTATTCAGATTCTTGAGTAGAATCATCACTATCGTAAGCATCTTGAGATAATTCTGATTCAACTTCATCTTCCGTTTCAGCAATTCGCTGCAGTCCAACAACTTTTTCGTTTTCAGCTGTTCGAATCAGGGTTACACCTTGAGTATTTCGGCCTACAATGCTTACTTCAGATACTCGTGTACGCACTAAAGTACCTGCATCAGTAATCAGCATGATTTGATCGGTTTCTTCAACCTGTACCGCACCAACTACTGCACCATTTCGTTCGCTCACTTTAATCGAGATCACCCCTTTAGTGGCGCGTGATTTAGTTGGATATAATTCTTGTTCAGTACGTTTGCCGTAACCGTTTTGGGTTGCCGTTAAGATTGCACCATTCCCTCGAGGAACTATTAGTGATACGACTTTGTCGTCGCCCTCTAATTTAATACCTCGAACGCCCGTCGCCGTTCGCCCCATGCAACGAACTTTATTGGCTGGGAATCGAACAACTTTACCATTTGCAGAGAACAACATAATATCTTCTGTATTAGAGATTTGAGAAGCTTCATCATCATTCTCAATCTCATCAACAATGACATCATCATTAAGTTCTTCATCATCAACAGTGTCAGACGTTTCATTGCTCGTTAAATCAACGCCAATTAGCTCGTCATCATCGCGTAAGTTAATCGCAATAATCCCCCCACTTCGAGGGCGACTAAATTCAATTAATGACGTCTTCTTAACGGTACCTTGCGCTGTTGCCATAAATACACAATGTTCATCATCAAATTCTCTAACTGGTAGAATTGCGGTAATGCGTTCATTTTCTTCAAGCGGTAATAAATTAATGATTGGGCGCCCTCTCGAACCACGACTAGCTTCAGGTAGTTGGTAAACTTTCATCCAATATAATCGCCCACGGCTAGAGAAGCAAAGGATAGTATCGTGTGTATTAGCAACTAATAATTTTTCAACAAAGTCTTCTTCTTTAATTTTAGTTGCCGATTTACCTTTACCACCACGACGTTGAGCTTCATAATCTGAAAGTGGCTGATATTTGACATAACCTTGATGAGAAAGCGTAACAACGACATCTTCTTGAGCAATTAAGTCTTCAATATTGATATCTGCACTGCTTGCCGTAATTTCAGTTCGTCTTGCATCTTGGAATTGATCGCGAACCGCTTCAAGTTCCTCACGGATAACTTCCATTAATCGTTCAGGGCTTGCAAGAATATGCAATAAGCCACCGATCTGAACTAATAGCTCTTTATATTCATCAAGAATTTTTTCGTGTTCAAGGCCGGTTAAACGATGTAAACGAAGATCTAAGATAGCTTGAGCTTGAGCTTCTGAAAGATAATAATGGCCTTCTCGGATGCCAAATTCTGGCGCTAAGTCTTCTGGACGAGCTGCATCATTGCCTGCTTTTTCAAGCATGCCTGCCACATTACCAAGCTGCCAAGCTTGTGATAATAATTTGATTTTAGCTTCCGCTGGTGTAGCCGCTGCGCGAATGAGTTCGATAATAGGATCGATATTAGCTAATGCGATAGCTAAACCTTCCAAAACATGTGCTCGTTCACGCGCCTTACGAAGTTCATAAATGGTACGGCGCGTTACAACTTCACGGCGGTGAAGAACAAACGCTTCAATCATGTCTCGTAAGTTTAATAATTTTGGTTGACCTTTATGTAAGGCCACCATATTAATACCAAAAGAAACTTGTAGTTGAGTTAATGAAAAAAGATTATTTAGTACAACTTCACCAACCGCATCTCGCTTAATTTCAATAACAATACGCATACCATCTTTATCAGATTCATCGCGTAGTGCTGAAATACCTTCAACTTTTTTATCTTTAACTAATTCAGCTATCTTCTCAATTAGTTTTTTCTTATTAACTTGATAAGGAATTTCATTAACAATGATCGTCTCACGACCAGTATGATCATCAACTTCAATCGTTACCTTAGAACGAATGTAAATGATGCCTCGACCAGTTCGGTAAGCATTTTCGATACCTTTTCGGCCATTAATTAAGGCGGCAGTAGGGAAGTCAGGACCATGAATATACTCCATTAACCCATCGACAGAAATATTTTCATCTTCAATGAATGCCAAGCAGCCATTAATGACTTCGGCTAAATTGTGTGGAGGGATATTGGTTGCCATACCAACAGCAATTCCTGACGCACCATTAACTAATAAATTAGGAATTCGCGTAGGTAACACATCAGGGATCATTTCTGATCCATCATAGTTTGGCGAGAAGTCTACTGTCTCTTTATCTAAATCAGTTAACAATGCACCTGCAAATTTTTGCATACGAATTTCGGTATAACGCATTGCAGCAGCTGAGTCACCGTCAACTGAACCAAAGTTACCTTGGCCATCAACAAGCATATAACGCAATGAAAATGGCTGAGCCATACGAACAATAGTATCATAAACAGCAGAATCACCATGTGGATGATATTTACCGATTACATCCCCAACAACACGAGCAGATTTTCGGTAAGGTTTGTTCCAGTCGTATCCAGCTTCATGCATAGCAAACAAAACTCGTCTGTGGACAGGTTTTAGGCCGTCTCGTACATCAGGTAAAGCACGCCCAACAATAACGGACATCGCATAATCAAGATAAGAGGATTTTAATTCGTCTTCAATATTGACGGGGGTTATTTCTTTGGCTAATTCGGTCATAACACCATGTTCTCTTATTAATTTAAATCTTAAAATAGCTTATAATTATAGCACAAAAATCACTATTAATGCAGAACTAAACTGTTTTTATTTCAACTTAGTCTGTATGAATAAACAATGTATTTTCAATTAATTGGCACAAGCAATTCAAAATCATTGTATGCATTTCGTAAGCCATCACCTTTTTGTAAGATGGAATTCTAATTTCAATATCATTCTGGCCAAGTAAACCGATTACCTCACCACCATCAAATGCAGTTAATGCAACAATTTTCATATCCTTAATCACTGCCTCTTGGACGGCTCGAATAATTGCTCTACTATTACCCTTACAAGTCGATATAATCAAAATATCGCCCTGTTGCCCTAAAGCCTGAATCTGGCGAGCATATATTTCTTCATGGTTTGATATTGCACTTAATAACACATTGTCTGAAACTAATGCAATCGCAGGAATACTTGGACGTTCAATATCAAGGCTAGTAATTAAGCGTGAAGTAAAGCTCTGCACATTTGCAGCAGCTGCACCATTACCACATCCCATAATTTTATTGCCGTTAAGTAATCCGCCAACAATAATATTGGCCGCTTTTTCAATTGAAGAGCCGAGCGATTCCGCCATAACAATTTGAGTTTGAATACTTTCAGTAAAATAATTTTTTATTAAATCTTGCACGTTTTTCACCTAACTATTAAAACGCATTGATTATCCATTTTTGATTTTTCCCCGTTATGGCAAAAACATCAAATCTAAATTCAGTATCTTCAATATTAAAGTTGTTCTCTAACATCCAAAGTTGTGCCGCTTGTTTAATTTTGGCCTGTTTATTCGGCAATATTGTCATTTCTGCTTCACCGAAATTTGCATTTTTCCGATATCTCACTTCCACAAAAACCAAGCTGGTTTTGTCACGCATGACTAAATCTATTTCACCTATTTGATATTGGCTATTTTGAGCTAGTAAAACAAGCCCTTGCTTGGTCAAAAATTGGCAAGCGATTTGTTCGTAATGTTTGCCAATTTTTTGGGAGCCCATTTTATTCTGATTTCGATTCAGATGTAGTATAGACATATTGTTTCCAAGAAAGTGAGCGAGCAACTTCACATTGGTTACTTGTTGACAATTTACCTGTTAAACCATCTAAAAAATTCGATTGATAAGAATCCAATTGGTTAAAACGATTAGCAAGTCTCCACGCATCAACCCCCATAGCATATAATCGTGTTAAGGAATAATCATTTTGAATATTGCTAGGTATAATAGAGGATGTTTTATCAGATGAATTAATGATCAATGGAATATCAGCATATTCCGTTTGGTTCATATCATAATTAAAATCATTAGAAGCATTGGCTACATGGCTTTTAGAACTTGAATAAAGCGTAATTGATGTCGATGCGTTACCAATAGTTTTACCCGCGTCCATATCAAGCATTGGTTTGATTAATGTTAATTCGTCATATGAAGCATATACATAGATCGCATCAAAATCAGAAGCGTTTGATGGTGTGGTAACAGCATCTTCATCAAGCAAGATTGGGCTGCCTGTTAAGCTTATTCCATTATTATGATTCATATTGTTTCTTAAATCATCTATATTACCGATATATTGCACATAAGCTTGCGAACCGGTGGTAATTTGTGACCATTGTTTAGCAAAGCTTTTGGCAACTCTCCTGCCTAAATCTGTTTGCGGTACAATTAATAGTGGTGTTTGTTTGTTTTGAGTGAAAATATGGTCAGCTGCGTCTTTTGCTTCATCTTCTGGGGATAGCGCAAAAAAACACATTTTATTCGAAGGAATAACACCATCATCAACTTTATTTAGGGCGAGAACAGGAATTGTTGGAGCCAATTGCTTTATTTTAATTACTTCATCTTTCAACAATGGACCAACAATTAATTCAACATTTTGTTCTTGAGCTTGCTGAATTAAGCTATCCATTGGTGAAGATGTTGTATCTAAAAAGATGACATTTTGTTGTGGCTCCTGTGGATAGAATTTAACCGCATCAATATAACCTTGTCGAATTGTATTACCAAATATACGAGATGAACCATTTAAAGGTAATAATAAAGCAACGGTTTTCGCATTTACATTATCAGTAGCAAGTATTTGTCCCCCTATTAGAGCAAAAATAATTTCTTGAGCTGGGTGATCTGGATATTTTGATAGCCAAGCTTGAATAGCTTGTTTTAATTCGTTTGCTTGGTTGCTATTTTTTGCATCAATAACTTCAGGCGTATCACCTGGTTGAATAGGTGCTTTTTTATTATTATTCTGATAAGTATAACTTAAATCAATCCAACCTTTTAATGTTAATTCATTTTCGAGGGCTGTAACTTCATTTCTTTGTTTTTCTGATAATCTACTAAAGAACTGCCAAGTATCATTTAATACTTGTTTTTTACGTGTTTCTGAAGCAAATTTTTGTAAAAATAAATAGTCATGAGCTTGGTTATTAATATTTTTAGCTTTTTGATCTAAAGCTAATTTTATTACGTAATAACGATACAACTGAGAATCATTTAATTTATCAATAGGCAACTGATTAAGATTAAATGGTTGTCCTTTTCTTGTCGCTATTTCACCTTGAGATAGCAATTGATCTTTTCGTTGTTCATCATTAAGATTGGTAGGCAGTTGAGATAATAATTTGTTCGCCTGCGGTAACTTATTCTCGTTTATTAATGCGCGCACAGCTAATAACTGCCAATCGATTTTAGTACTTCCTGAGCTTGCTTCAGCTTGAGATAAATAATAATTGGAATCTTTAGTTTCATCAAATTTGCCACTTTTTGATAAGCTAAGATGACAGCCAACCAACAGTGAAAATAACACTAAAATAACAATAGCATAAAAGGATTGTTTTAATTTCATACCCATTCTCTTATAATTTTCATCCCCAAATTCGTTGTACATGAACAGTGACTTCTTCACGATCGTGAAAAAGCTGCTTAGCCTGTATTTGTACATTGATTTGGTTATTATGTAGTTCTTTCGTTAATGATTGTAAGTTTTGTTTTACTTCTTCATAACGTTTTTTCATTGGTAACTTGAGATTAAAAATTGCCTCTCTGCACCAACCATTAATAAGCCATTTGGCAATTAATTCTGTTACTTTAGCTGGTTTTTCAACCATATCACACACCAGCCAATAGATATTATGCTTTTTAGGTATAAATTTGAAACCATCTTCACGATAGTGCTTAACTTGCCCTGTTTCCATAAGTTTTTCATTCATTGGGCCATTATCTATGGCATATACCATCATGCTTCTTTTAACTAATTGATAAGTCCATCCGCCAGGACAAGCCCCTAAGTCAACAGCATTTAGACCACCTTTAAGCCGTTCATCCCACTCTTCATAAGGAATAAAGATATGAAAAGCCTCTTCTAATTTTAATGTCGAGCGGCTTGGCGCATCAGCAGGAAATTTCAATCTTGGTATTCCCATATAAAATGGCGAATTATTTTGACTCAAGGAATATCCTACGTAACAACTATTATTATTAATGAATAATAAATGAATAACTGGTCTTGATGGATTTTGAACTTTTAAAAGAATACGCTTATTTCGTAAAGCTTGACGAAGTGGAACGGTGAACTTTCGGCAAAATCCTGCTAGCTGCTTACCATCATTAGTATCAGCAACTTCTACACGCAAATCACCAGCTTTATCAACAATTCCAGTTAAAACATCAATTATCGGCGTAATGCGATCCTCAATCGGCAAATCAGCCAATAAATCACCAGCAACAAACATTTGTCTTGCAAAAATAAGTGTTCGAAATGGAATCTCTTTGATTAGCAATTTAGCTTGTTCGTCTTGATAGCATTCAAATATGACATAGCCACTATTTTCTTTCACTTTGGCAAAACCGAATATTTCTTTCTGTGCAGCCCTATCAGTTATTTCTGCTGCACATTCTTTTTCAAATCCAGGTCGGCAATACAAGATTATTTTATTTAGCTTTTGCATATAGTATCTTTTCGTTTTCCACAACCAAAATCAAGTTCAATCATATTAATCTGATTGAACTTGATCTGTATATAACGGCGCCTCACCTTTGGGGCGAGTTTTAAATCGTCGATGTAACCACATATATTGGTCTACTGCTTTTAAAATTTCCTGCTCAATAACCTTATTCATGAACGTAGCAGCTTTAACATCGTCATCTATAGGATAACCTTTAAGTTCAGGTGTAACATAAACAGTATAATGACCGTTTTTTTCACGCTTAGGGGTAAAAGGAATAATAGCGGGTTGGCCTAATTTAACTAAAATTCTCGTTCCTACTGTTGTTGCAGCCTTTTCGACAGCAAAAAGTGGCGCAAATACACTATTTTTAGGTCCATAATCATGATCAGGCGCATACCATACTAGTTCACCATTTTTTAATGCTCTAATCATACCTTTGGTATTATGACGTTCCAACATATATTTATTTGATTTTAAACGACCTTTTAATTGAATGTAATCCATAACAGGATTATCATTTGGTCGATAAACACCCACGCCAGGATGGCTCATCCCTAAAATACGTGCGCCTAGCTCTAACGTTAAAAAATGAATTCCAACTAGTAATATGCCCTGTCCTGATTGTTGTATCTGGATAATATTTGAATCACCTACTATTGATGAGTGTTTAGCTATTCTTTTATTAGACCAAAACCAAGCCATACCCGTTTCAAAAATAGCTAGCCCAGTTGAAATAAAATTGTCTCTCAATATCTTATCGCGTTCTTGGTCTGTTTTTTCAGGAAAGCATAATTTAAGGTTTTGTCGTGCAGTTTCCTTACGTTTACCAATTAATTTCATAGAAAGCAATCCTAAACCTTTTCCTAATTGATAAATAATTGGATACGGTAACAAAACGATTACGTATAAGATACTTATACCAAACCACGTTAGCCAATAACGAGGATGCAGCAATCGTTTTGTAAAATGAGGGTGGATTTCTTGATTCTGACTCATATTAAGATTAATAGCGATTTAAACAAAGTTAACTATTATATACCAATCTTGACTTAAGCGGCAGAAAAATAAAATAATTAAGTACAGTGCAAGATCTTTTTGTTACTAGACTTTTTAAGAAGATAATGTTTAAAAAAAATGTTAGGGATTAAATTGATTAATCCCAATTATTTTATTTTCACTTATTTTTAAAGTAAAACATGCTCAAAAAGGCCTTTCCTCAACTTTTTTAGTTCTAAATAGCTACCGCTGCCTTAATAGCTGGATAAGGATCGTAACCGACAATATCAAAATCTTCAAATTCATAATCAAAAATTGTAGGGGGTTTGCGTTTAATAATGAGCTGAGGTAATGGCTTTGGATCACGACTTAATTGTAAATGTGTCTGTTCCATATGATTAGAATAAAGATGTGTATCACCGCCAGTCCAAACAAAATCACCTACTTCTAAGTCACATTGCTGAGCAATCATATGAACGAGTAGCGAATAACTTGCAATGTTAAATGGTAATCCCAAAAATACATCACATGAACGTTGGTAAAGTTGACACGAAAGCTTTCCATCCGCAACGTAAAATTGGAAAAAAGCATGACAAGGCGCTAATGCCATCTGATCAAGTTCACCTACATTCCATGCAGAAACAATCATCCGCCTAGAGTCAGGATCATTTTTAATTTGTTCAATCAGTTGTGATATTTGATCTATCTGGCGACCATCGGCAGCGCCCCAAGCTCGCCATTGTTTACCATAGATAGGACCAAGATCTCCATTTTCATTAGCCCATTCATCCCAAATAGTGACTTTATTATCTTTTAAATAATTAATGTTGGTATCACCTTTTAGAAACCAAAGCAATTCGTAGATAATTGAACGTAAATGGCATTTTTTTGTCGTTACTAATGGAAAACCATCTTGTAAATTAAATCGCATTTGGTGCCCAAAAATAGATAACGTTCCTGTACCAGTTCGATCTGATTTAGGGATGCCTTCATCTAAAATTTTTTGCATTAATGCTAAATACTGTTTCATGGTGTCTATGCCTTCTTATTAAATCGGTAAGCAAACAAAAGTATAAAAATACCACCAATAATCATTGGTAAGCAGAGGATTTGTCCCATGCTAATAAAATTGAGAAACAATCCTAACTGTTCATCGGGTTGTCTAAAGAACTCTATGATAAATCTAAATATTCCATAGCAAACTAAAAATAACCCAGACACAGAGCCAGTTGGACGTGGTTTGCGGATAAAGAGGTTCAATATAATGAATAAGACTATGCCTTCAAATACCATTTCGTAAAGTTGTGACGGATGTCTTGGCAAGACTCCATTTAGTTGACTGTACAAAGGAAGCCATTCAGGATGAGATTGCACAAATATAAAATCAGCATGTGTAGAAGTTGGGAATAACATTCCTATTGAGGAGTTGGTTACTCGCCCCCACAATTCACCATTAATAAAATTACCAAATCGGCCAAACATCAGGCCAATCGGTACTAAAGGTGCAACAAAATCTGCTACTTGCATAAAACTCTTCTTATTTTTTTTAGCAAAGATAGCTATAACACAAATAGCACCAATTAATCCCCCATGAAAAGACATGCCGCCTTCCCAAACTTTAAACAAAATCGCAGGATCTTGAATAAAAGTGTCAAGATTATAGAAAAACACATATCCTAATCGACCACCGATAAAGAGACCCAAAAATCCCCAAAATAATAAATTCTCAACCTGTTGTGACGTCCATTGGCTATTTGGCCTATTTGCTCTACGCTTAGCCAAATACAGTGCACCAAGAACACCAAATAAATACATTGCACCATACCAATGCAAAGAAATAGGCCCAATTGAGAAAGCAATTGGATCAAAATTAGGGAATTGTAAAAATTGTTTCATTTTTTAACACGCTTTTTATTTTTTCGTTTATGAGCAAAGAAGTTAAATCGTTTATTCTTGGAAAGATTTGCGACAAACGCTTCTTTTTCAGATTGTATAGTAAATACAGGTAAAGAAAATTCCTTCATCGCCTTGCGATAAACATCACGTTTAAAAGCAATAACCTGTCGTATAGGATACCAATAACTTACCCATTTCCAATCATCAAACTCTGGAGTGGATGACATATTTAGATTAATTACTGATGTATCAGAAATTAATTCCAATAAAAACCACTTTTGTTTTTGGCCAATGCATACAGGCTGGTTATCCCAACGAATCATTCGTTTAGGTAATTTATACCTTAACCAACCATTGGTAACAGACAAAATTTTTACATCTTTCGGTTGTAACCCTACTTCTTCATTAAGTTCACGAAACATAGCTTGTTCTGGCGTTTCGTTTAATTTAATTCCGCCCTGAGGAAATTGCCAAGAATTTTGCCCATAACGTCGAGCCCAAAGTACTTGACCATACCTATTACAAATAACTATTCCTACATTTGGACGGTAGCCATCATTGTCAATCACTGACTACCTCAAAAATATTATTCTTTATATAGCTGAATTGTTTCATACATACAGCAATAAATAAATAGGAAAATGATATTAATTATAATAGTCTTTGCTTAATCTGACTGTTAATTTATTTTATAACCTGAAAGAAAAGTTTGAAAAGAATTAAACAACAAAATTTTTACTAACTGAAACTAATATGAAAATGGTGTCGTAGGTATGATTTTATTGCAGAATAAAAAATGTTTTTTGAATAATTATGTAGAAAACTAAAAAATATAGTGAGGTATGAAGAATTAGATTTTCATTTATTTTAACCTAAGTGGCAAGTTGAATTTTGCAGGATTTGTAAGGTAAATGATTTTTTAAGGTAAAATCCCCTTGGGCGAGTTAAAATAATTTGACCATTCTCACCAATAGCTTCCGTTAATGCGCGTCCATTTGCAGCTTTAGGTCTAATTTGTAAGTAAGCACCATATCGCGCAGTAATCTTTTCCACCTGACCGAGTACAATCATATCCATCAATTCTTGCCAATCTTGCTTAAGCTGTTGTTCTTGCTCAAAGGTTGGTGTCCACAATATAGGTTGCCCAACTTTTCTTTCTGCAAGCGGGATCGTTCTTTCCCCTTCAACAGGAATCCAAAGAACTTTGCTCAGTTTGTATTTTACATGACTGGTTTCCCAAATCACGCCATGGTTTGCCATTAGTGGAATAATACTAACAAAGGTGGTTTCTAATGGTATACTTTTTTTATTGATAGGGATTGTTTTTAGTTCAATACCTAAATGAGCAAAATCGCGCTCAGCCTTACTACCAGCATTGGCACCCAAAAAAGTTTCAATTAGATTACCAACCCATCCTTTTTTCTTATTAAGATTAGCTGGAATAGGAATATTTACATATTGCGCTATTTCTGCAAAACTATAGCCAGCAGCCAATTTAGCCCGATTTAATAACTCTTGTTCATTGGATGGGTAAAAATTTGTCATATACTAGCTTCTAATAAAACAATATCCACTACCAATTATATTAGTTGTGGATATTAAAATAAATCATTATTAACTTAGCTTTTCAACCCACTTAGCATAGCTGTCAATAATTAATGAAAGAAAAGATTTTGTTTTTTCATTAACTTTACCTGTTTCATCAAAAGCAGTATTAATACTGCCAACATAAGCTTCAGGTTGTTGTAGTGTTGGCATATCAAGAAAAACCAATGATTGGCGTAATTGATGATTTGCACCAAACCCACCTATAGCGCCTTGTGATACAGAAACCACTGCAGCTGGTTTTTTGGACCAAACGCTTTTGCCGTAAGGACGTGACCCTACATCTAATGCATTTTTAATTACTGCAGGTAATCCTCTATTGTATTCTGGTGTAACAAAAATTACGCCACTACAACTAGCAATTTCTTGGCGAAAACGTGTATAGGACTGAGGTGGCGTATCAGTGTCGATATCTTCGTTGTAAAGCGGTAAATCACCAATTTCAATAATGTTAAGTGAAAGTGATTGTGGTGCGATTTGCTGAAATACTTTTGCCACTTTTAAATTATAGGAATCTTTACGTAAACTACCAACAAGTACTGCAATTTTTTTACTCATTTGAAATTCCTCTTAAAGAAAAGACAAAGAGACACCTAATGTGTCTCTTTATAGGATGATAACTCACTGTCACTAAATTTTTAGTGGCCTGAAGAGTCTAATTTACGGCTGGTTTCAAATAAAAACCAAGCACGTTTTTCTGTTTGATCTATCCATTCTTCAATTAAACTTGCAGTAGCAGTGTCATTATATTTATCACAAATATCATGAGCAACACGCATACGAGTTGTAAGTTTAATATTATCTTGGCAAAGTTCTGCTATCATATCTGATGGTTCAACAAAGTCAGCGTCATTATCAGAAATGCTTTGTAATTTTGAAATATGCCCAATAGAACGTAAAGTGGTACCACCTAACTTACGCACGCGCTCGGCAATTGGATCAGTCATTGCAAATAATTCCTCACCTTGATCATCCAACATTAAATGGTAATCACGAAAATGGGGGCCACTTACATGCCAATGAAAGTTCTTTGTTTTTAAATACAAAGCAAATACATCCGCCAATACAGAGTTCATTGCACCAGAAATGTCTTTCGATGCTTCTTGACCTAAATCAGTTGGAAATAAAATTGCAGACTGTTGTATTCTTTTTGCAGATTTCAAAGCAGTTGTGCTTTTTTGCGAATTAGTACTTTTAGCCATGTAACATTCTCCTATAGGTGAATTAATTAATTACTTAACTGATACCAAATTACGCCAACTATTGATTAAAGTCCAATCAAAATTAGCTATTTATAACTATTACTGCCATATTAACTATCTATGAGTGACTAACTTAATTTTGTTGTTTAAAGCATTTTATTAAAAAATTAATGTAGCAAACTGTAATCTGTCAAAGTTTCTTAGAATTTTATAGCAGTTAATATTTCTTTGCAATTTAACTCAATAGGAAAAACACAATTAATGCAATTATATTGATGATAATGGTGATCGAATGAAACAAAAAAGCCCAGCATCACTGCTGGGCTTCACTAAATTAAAAGTCTGGCGGCTCCCTACTCTCGCATGGGTAATACCCACACTACCATCGGCACTACGGCGTTTCACTTCTGAGTTCGGCATGGGGTCAGGTGGGACCACCGCGCTCTTACCGCCAGACATATCCTGTCTTCTCTCTCAATTACTGTCTATTATCTCATATCCACAGCAATCTCTCAATCCGGAACAAACTGCTCTATCATTTATTAAACAATTTAAAGCCAATCTCTCTAAATATATCAACTTCAATCACCTAATCGCGTAACTCCAAAACAACTCCGAGTTGTAAGGTTAAGACTCTCGGTTCATTAGTATCAGTTAGCTCAATGTATCACTACACTTACACACCTGACCTATCTACGTCTTAGTCTCAAACGGACCTTACTGAATCTCTTCAGGGAAAACTCATCTCAAGGCTAGTTTCGTACTTAGATGCTTTCAGCACTTATCTATTCCGCACGTAGCTACCGGGCAATGCAATTGGCATCACAACCCGAACACCAGCGGTGCGTTCACTTCGGTCCTCTCGTACTAGAAGCAAACCCTCTCAATTTTCCTACGCCCATGGCAGATAGGGACCGAACTGTCTCACGACGTTCTAAACCCAGCTCGCGTACCACTTTAAACGGCGAACAGCCGTACCCTTGGGACCTACTTCAGCCCCAGGATGTGATGAGCCGACATCGAGGTGCCAAACACCGCCGTCGATATGAACTCTTGGGCGGTATCAGCCTGTTATCCCCGGAGTACCTTTTATCCGTTGAGCGATGGCCCTTCCATTCAGAACCACCGGATCACTATGACCTACTTTCGTACCTGCTCGAGCCGTCACTCTCGCAGTCAAGCTAGCTTTTGCCATTGCACTAACCTCCTGATGTCCGACCAGGATTAGCTAACCTTCGTGCTCCTCCGTTACTCTTTGGGAGGAGACCGCCCCAGTCAAACTACCCACCAGACAGTGTCCCTTACCTCGATTCAGAAGTATAGGTTAGAACATCAAACATTAAAGGGTGGTATTTCAAGGGCGACTCCATGCATACTGGCGTACACACTTCTTTGTCTCCCACCTATCCTACACATTAAGGCTCAATGTTCACTGTCAAGCTATAGTAAAGGTTCACGGGGTCTTTCCGTCTTGCCACGGGTACACCGCATCTTCACGGCAATTTCAATTTCACTGAGTCTCGGGTGGAGACAGCCTGGCCATCATTACGCCATTCGTGCAGGTCGGAACTTACCCGACAAGGAATTTCGCTACCTTAGGACCGTTATAGTTACGGCCGCCGTTTACTGGGGCTTCGATCAAGAGCTTCTGCATAAGCATAACCCCATCAATTAACCTTCCAGCACCGGGCAGGCGTCACACCGTATACGTCCACTTTCGTGTTTGCACAGTGCTGTGTTTTTATTAAACAGTTGCAGCCAGCTGGTATCTTCGACTGATTTCACCTCCATCCGCATGGGACTTCAATTAACATCAGCGTGCCTTCTCCCGAAGTTACGGCACCATTTTGCCTAGTTCCTTCACCCGAGTTCTCTCAAGCGCCTGAGTATTCTCTACCTGACCACCTGTGTCGGTTTCGGGTACGATTGATTATAACCTGAAGCTTAGAGGATTTTCCTGGAAGCAGGGCATCAATTACTTCTGCACCTTAGTGCATCGTCATCACACCTCAGCGTCTCAGTGACCGGATTTGCCTAATCACACGCGCCTACATGCTTAACCCACCATCCAATAGGTGGTAAACCTAGCCTTCTTCGTCCCCCATCGCAGTTATAACCAGTACGGGAATATTAACCCGTTTCCCATCAGATACGCCCTTCGGCCTCTCCTTAGGGGTCGACTCACCCTGCCCCGATTAACGTTGGACAGGAACCCTTGGTCTTCCGGCGAGCGGGCTTTTCACCCGCTTTATCGTTACTTATGTCAGCATTCGCACTTCTGATACCTCCAGCATGCCTCACAACACACCTTCTACGGCTTACAGAACGCTCCCCTACCCAATACACTTACGTGCACTGCCGCAGCTTCGGTGCATAGTTTTAGCCCCGTTACATCTTCCGCGCAGGCCGACTCGACTAGTGAGCTATTACGCTTTCTTTAAATGATGGCTGCTTCTAAGCCAACATCCTAGCTGTCTAAGCCTTCCCACTTCGTTTCCCACTTAACTATGACTTGGGGACCTTAGCTGGCGGTCTGGGTTGTTTCCCTCTTCACGACGAACGTTAGCACCCGCCGTGTGTCTCCCATGATTAAACTTGTCAGTATTCGGAGTTTGCATCGGGTTGGTAAGCCGGGATGGCCCCCTAGCCGAAACAGTGCTCTACCCCCAACAGTTACTCATGAGGCGCTACCTAAATAGCTTTCGGGGAGAACCAGCTATCTCCCGGTTTGATTGGCCTTTCACCCCCAGCCACAGGTCATCCGCTAATTTTTCAACATTAGTCGGTTCGGTCCTCCAGTTAGTGTTAACCAACCTTCAACCTGCCCATGGCTAGATCACCGGGTTTCGGGTCTATACCCTGCAACTTAACGCACAGTTAATACTCGGTTTCCCTTCGGCTCCCCTATTCGGTTAACCTCGCTACAGAATATAAGTCGCTGACCCATTATACAAAAGGTACGCAGTCACTATTACCCAACGGTAACAGCTCCCACTGATTGTACGTACACGGTTTCAGGGTCTATTTCACTCCCCTCCCGGGGTTCTTTTCGCCTTTCCCTCACGGTACTGGTTCACTATCGGTCAATCAGGAGTATTTAGCCTTGGAGGATGGTCCCCCCTTCTTCAGACAGGATATCACGTGTCCCGCCCTACTCTATAAGCTTCCACATCATGCATTTTCATGTACGGGACTTTCACCCTCTATCGTGCGACTTTCCAGACGCTTCCATTAATACATCATGCTACCCGCTTGGGCTTCTCCCCTTTCGCTCGCCGCTACTTAGGGAATCTCGGTTGATTTCTTTTCCTCGGGGTACTTAGATGTTTCAGTTCTCCCGGTTCGCCTCATATAACTATGAATTCATTATATGATAGTGTAGTCACCTACACTGGGTTTCCCCATTCGGACATCAACGGCTATAACGCCTTTTATCGGCTCACCGTCGCTTTTCGCAGATTAACACGTCCTTCTTCGCCTCTGATTGCCTAGGCATCCACCGTGTACGCTTAATTTCTTAACCTTACAACTCACAGTTGTCTTGGTTTTTAATTTACGCTTTTTTCTCTTTTTTACTTCAACACTTTCAATTTAATCAGCTTAACTAAACATTTATTAAATGTATCATTAAACTAAAAATAAAAGCTTTCCACAAAAACGAGAACTCGTTTCTTTCAGCTTGTTCCTAATTGTTAAAGAGCTTTATCTTTCTATTTACTCAGCTTCTTATTTAAGTAAATACAAACATATTTTTTCAGAAAAATAATCTCATCACATTTTATGGCGTCCCCTAGGGGATTCGAACCCCTGTTACCGCCGTGAAAGGGCGATGTCCTAGGCCTCTAGACGAAGGGGACTCAATCATTTTTCACTAAACAAACAATCTGTGTGAACACTTACGAGCGCTTCATAACTGTCTCTGACATATTCAAATGAATCTTCAGTGTCACTTATCAAGACTTAATTTTTTAGTCCGTAGACTTTAATCTTTTGTCTCGCAAGTGCCCACACAGATTGTCTGTTTCTTATTTTTAAAGAGCTGACAGTTTTCAATCGCTTTCGCTTTTACTGTCTCAAGGGCTGCGTATACTACGCTAACCTTTTTTATTCGTCAAGACCTTTTTTTAAAAATTTTTGATCTTGCTCACTAACACTAGTGTCGTCTGCTTTTCGCTGACGCCGTGTCAGTGGATGCGCATTATAGGCGCTTCTTTTTTTTTGGCAAGAAAAAAAATAGCACTTGGAATTTTGTTTGCTTTTTATTTATCCAACACTTGTGTTAGCATCTTTCATAGATAATAAAGCACATAACCAATAACATCTAAAAAAACAACACATTATTTACAAATCACATTTATTAAAATATTCAATCATACAAACTTAATTTTTTATTTAAATGAAATAAATCGTATTACTACCAGACTTCACTATATTAACGATTACCACCAATTAAATATTTTGCTTTATCTTTAAATACTAATTTAATTGTATTAGCAATCAAAATACTTATAACCAAAGTAGATATTAAAAAACTAATAGCACCAAGTGACGCTAATTCACCATTATCTGTTTTAATGACATAACCTAAAGGGGATTTGCCCAATAATTCTTCTAAAGAAATTACTATAATTTCGTGAATAAAATAGATTGGAAAGCTGATATTTGCCATATACGAAAAGAACTTATATGTTTTGCCTTCATTATTTTTATGATTTAAGCCATCCAAAAAATAAAGTGCTAAAATAAATAAAATAATTTTTTGTAATGTATCGTAATAGAGCTTCTCGACACCAAGGTGATCAACATAACGATAAGTAAACGGAATAAAAAAGCATAAGCCAAAAAAGAAAACCACTAAAACTAGATTAGCTTTAACGAGTTTTATAATTGTTTCATAATTCTGTTTTATCATCATACCTATTAAGTAGACAGGTCCATAATGCATTAAATTTAACAATGGTTTGGTATAATCAGGTTTAGTAAACATGACAACCCAAAACATCGAAACCAATCCAACAATAATCAAACTCTTTTGAGACCATTTATATAATAAAGGGCTAATAGCGAAAATAATGATAATCATTGGCATAAACCACAACGGCAAAAGCTGTGTTCCGGTCAACATCATTTTAACTATTGAAGTGCTTGAGCTAGGTTCAGTTAATGAAAAAAAGGGTAAACCTGATAAATATTGATAATGGAAATATAGAAAACAAAATATCGATACAGAAATATATGGACATATTACTGTTTTAAATTTAGATAAATAATAGGTTTTTACATTATATTTATAAGTTAAATGTTGAAATAAAAAGCCCGAAATCAACACAAAAAAAGTAGTGAAATTAAATGAAAATAAGTTTAAAAAAGAAAATAAATAGCTATTAGCAATTAAATGACTATTTTTTTTAAACACACCTAAACAATGGCTAAAAACAATCATAATAATGGCAACGCCACGCAATACATGAATAGAATAGATTTTTTGAGGTTTGGCTGCTATCATTTTAGTTCACAAAGCATAACAAAGAAAATTTTGATATACATTAACACAAAATCTACAGATAAAAACTAGTATTATTTAGACTTTACATAAAAAATAGCTTAGCAAGTTTCAAAAATTACAAAGATTTACCCAAATATAGACTCAATTATTTAACTAACTTACTCGCAGCAAAGGAACATAAAGGTATAATTTCGCGTTTTTCTTGTCGTAATTTATTTATAACAAGTTCAAGTAACTGATCTGCAATTCCTTGACCACGATAATTAGGAACGGTATAAGTATGATTAATGGTCGCTTTATCCTGCCCGATTCGAGTAAACGTCACTTCGGCTATTTCTTGATTATTGTCATTACACACATAGAAACGCTCACTATCTTGCTTATATTGTAATGTCATCAAATTCCCCAATTTATCTGATTTTTATCGAAATTAGTTAGATATGAACCAAAGCGTTTTTTGAAATATATTAGATAAAAAAATAATTATAAAATCAATAAAGTGAACAATCGATATACCAAATTCCATCCTTAGCACTATCAATTATTCACATTCTTCTTAATTCTTAACGAAACAATTTTTAGAATAAACGTTTTGCAATGTTATAAAGATCCATATCAAATGGTCTTTTCATATTGTTAATGGCTTCGATAATGTCATGGTGAACTAATTTACCATTTTGAATACCAACACAACGCCCAGCATGACCATCCATAAGTAATTCAACCGCATAAGCCCCCATTCGCGAACCTAAAATTCGATCATAAGGCACAGGTGAACCTCCACGTTGCACATGTCCTAAAATGGTTGCACGAGTTTCATGATGAACCGCTGCTTCTATATCTGCAGCTAATTGATTGACATCACACATATGTTCGGTAACAGCTACAATTGCATGTTTTTTACCTTTCGAAAAACCTAATTTTATCTCTTCAATTAAATCTTCTTTAGTGTAAGAAACTTCAGGGATAATCATAAATTCACAACCACCAGCCACTGATGCGTTTAATGTCAAATCACCGCAACCTCGTCCCATGATCTCAATCACAGAAATTCGATGATGTGAAGAGCAAGTGTCTCTTAATCTATCTATAGACTCAACAACTGTGCTTAATGCAGTAAAATAACCAATAGTATAGTCAGTTCCACGGATATCATTATCAATGGTACCAGGTAAACCGATACAAGGAAAACCTTCTTCGGTTAATCGCATCGCGCCCATATAAGAACCATCACCACCAATAACCACGAGAGCATCAATTTGATGTTTCTTTAAATTAGCAATCGCTTTTTTTCTAACTTCTTGATCTTTAAATTCAGGGAAACGAGCTGATCCTAAAAATGTGCCACCTCGAGTGATAATATCTGAAACACTAGAGCGATCTAGTTGAACAATTCGATCTTCATACAGTCCCAAATAACCATCATAGATACCGAAAACCTCTAAACCTTCAGTTAACGCAGTTCTCACAACACCACGAATAGCTGCATTCATCCCTGGCGCATCACCACCACTGGTTAAAATACCAATTTTTTTTATCATAAAAACAACTCCAATTTATAAACCTTTGGCTATTATAAGGTCATAATAATTAACTAACAATAAAAGTTTAGAAAGCTATTTTGATTAGCTTTTCTACTGATTAATTTCTAAAGAAACAACAGAAACAGGATCTTGATGGATAATCACTGTTGCTGGAGAAAATTCTCGAGAGATATGTTTTTCAATCGCATCGGCAATGGCATGTGCTTTTATTAATGGCATATCATCATCTAACTCAAGATGTAATTGTATAAACTTTACCGGCCCTGCTTGCCTAGTTTTTAAATCATGAAAACCACACACGTTCGGATAAGAAAAAATTATTTCACTAATTTTTTGATTATCACTTTCTGGTAAAGCCTTATCTAGCAGGTCTTGAATCGCACTATAAGCTATTTTACAAGCATTATAAAAAATGTATAGCGCTATAAAAAATGCAAATCCAGCGTCAGCATAAGTAATACCATACCAGCTTAAAAATAGCGCTATAATAACCGCAATATTCATAAACATATCTGAAGAGTAATGCAACATATCTGCTTCAATCGCTTTGCTATTTGTCTTTTTTATAACGTTTTTTTGGAATAAAACTAATATGCACGTTACAATAACCGAAACCGCAGATACCGTAATTCCTAATAAAGGTGATTCTATTGCTGTAGGATGAACAATAGATTGAATACTTGAAAGTAACAAAATTGTTGCAGAACCAATAATAAAAGTGCTTTGCGCTAATGCGGCTAATGATTCGGCTTTTCCATGCCCAAAAGTATGATCGTCATCAGCAGGTTTTAATGCATAACGTACTAAGAAAAAATTAAGCCCTGAAGCAAGCAAATCAATACTTGAATCCAAAAGTGAAGCAAACAAACTCATTGAGCCAGTAAACCAGCATGTAAGTAATTTGATAAGAATAAGGAAAACAGAAACTACAACAGCACTCAATGTTGCCCTTTTTATTAATTTTTCGTACAAATGTGATTTTGACATTTGCTACCTACTTATTGGTAGGATTCTATCCCTTGAGGAAGAACCAATTGTGCAGCCACCTCCGCCGCAGCCTTCTTATTTAATAAAACCTCAATAATTTTTAATGCAAAATCAATTGAAGTTGCAGGGCCTTGACTTGTAATAACACTGTTTTGAACATCATAACAAACTCTGTCTGAATTCCAATTTTTGATAACCTTTTGGGTTGATGGATAACCAGTCATATTTGCATCAGGAAACAAGTTATGATGTTGTAAAACCATCGCCGGTGCAGCGCAAATCGCAGCAATAATACAGCCTACCTGATGCGCCTGTTTTAATTTTTCAATTAATTGTTGAGAGTCTCGAAAATTCTCAGCACCTTTTAACCCACCCGGCAAAATAATCACATCAAAATTAAGCTCGTTAACTTGTGAAAATGTTTTTTGGGCTAAAATCATTACACCACGAGAACATTCAATTTCTTTATCTTCAGTGATGCTGGCATATGTGACTTTAATGCCAGCTCGGGTCAACAAATCAATTGTGGTAACCGCTTCGGTTTCCTCACAGCCATTTGATAAAAAAACTAATGCTTGCTTTGCCATATTACGCTCCTTTTTATCTAATCACTGTTTTTACATAACGCTAAATACCACATGATTTTACACGCTCAATATTTGCACCTAATTTTTTAAGCTTATCTTCAATATTATCATAACCACGATCGATATGATAAATACGATCAACAATTGTAGAGCCGTCAGCGATGCATCCCGCTAAAACTAAACTTGCTGAGGCTCGTAAGTCTGTTGCCATAACTTGAGTACCACTAAGCTTTTCAACGCCATGAGTAATTAATGTATTACCTTCGATTTCACCATGAGCTCCCATACGAATAAGTTCAGGCACATGCATAAAGCGATTTTCAAAAATCGTTTCTTTAATAATTCCCGTTCCTTCCGCAACCATATTTAATAACGAAAATTGGGCTTGCATATCAGTAGGAAATCCAGGATGAGGAGCAGTATGAATATTGACAGCTTTTGCCCGTTTACCTTGCATATCTAAACAAATCCAATCTTCGCCAATTTCAATACTAGCTCCAGCTTCCTTCAATTTTGATAACACTGCGTCGAGTAAATTTGGATCAGTATTACGGCAGGTGATTTTACCTCTTGAAATAGCTGCAGCAACCAAAAATGTTCCTGTTTCAATACGATCAGAAACAACTTCGTGCACACCACCACCAAGGCTAGAAACACCTTCAATTTCAATACGCATAGTACCAACACCAGTAATTTTAGCACCAAGCATATTTAAGAATTTAGCTGTATCAACAATTTCTGGCTCACAAGCAGCATTTTCAATAATCGTTTTCCCTTCAGCTAAAGTTGCTGCACACATAATAGTTACAGTTGCACCGACACTAACCTTATCCATTACAATGTGAGCACCTTTTAAACGGCCATTAACAGAAGCTTTAACATACCCTTCATCTAAGGTAATTGTCGCACCTAACTGTTGCAAGCCAGCTATATGCAAATCTACTGGTCTTGCGCCTATTGCGCATCCACCAGGTAATGAAACTTGGCCTTGGCCAAATCGAGCAACAAGAGGACCCAAAGCCCAAATTGAAGCACGCATAGTTTTGACTAGTTCATAAGGAGCACAATAGTTATTAATTTGGCCTGCATCAAGATAAATAGAGCCACTACGTTTACATTTCACGCCTAATTGGTTAAGCAGCTCCAGTGTTGTATCAATATCCTTTAACTTAGGAACATTTTGTAATTCGACTGGTTTTTCAGCCAAAATTGCAGCAAATAGAATAGGTAGCGCCGCATTTTTAGCGCCAGAAATGACAACTTCTCCATTTAAAGAAGTTGGGCCAGTAACGTGAAACTTTTCCATTATTAACTCTTATTCATTTTAAATAGTCGATATTATAGAAGTTATTTGCAAATAGATAAATGAATTTTATCAAAATATCGTGATACATATATTGCCCATATCATGCAAAATAATTTCAATTATTTTGCATGATAAATAGCTTATCTCATTAAAAATTAAATAAATACCAAATAAAACACTTAGCTTTATTGGTAAATTAACGCACAAAGAACATAAAATCAGCGGTAAAAAACCCCTTTCCTCAACTTTTTTTAACTGAAATTGGTTAATTTGCTTATTTTGCTATTCGCTACATTTTTATCGAAGTGTGGTAAAATAAACAAAATTCAACTTTATCAATCAAGACAATAATATGGATTACGATATTGCAATCATAGGACTTGGACCTGCAGGTAGTACACTCGCTCGTTTACTTAACCCATCTTTTAAAATTATTGCATTAGATAAAAAGCACCAATTTGGTGATGAGGGCTTTCACAAACCTTGTGGTGGTTTATTAGCTAACGATGCACAAAAGTCATTTGTGCGGCAAAAATTAAATTTGCCCGTTAATATATTAACTGATCCACAAATTTTTAGCGTTAAAACGATTGATCTTCAAACCAAATTAATTCGTAATTATCAACGAAGTTATGTCAGTTTTGACCGCCATAAATTTGACCTATGGCTAAAATCATTGATCTCCAACAACGTTAATGTTTTACATAACACGCTATGCAAAGAGATCAGAAGGATTATTGATGGATATCAAATCACTTATATTGATGAAAATAAAATTGAACATAAAATTACAGCTAAATACGTAGTTGGTGCCGATGGTGCAAACTCAGTTGTTAGACGTATGCGCTATCCCGATCATTCAATCAGACAATATGTTGCTATTCAGCAATGGTTTACAGAAAAACATCAACGTCCTTTTTATTCTTGTATTTTGGATAATCAATCAACAAATTGCTATGCATGGAGCATTTCTAAAAATGGGTATTTTGTTTTTGGTGGTGCTTTTCCTAAAAAAACAGCAAATCAAAACTTTGAATCATTAAAAGAAAAGTTAGCCAAACAAGGCTTTATTTTTGGAGAACCATTAAAAACAGAAAAGTGCCTTGTTGTTTATCCAAATCGATTTCGAGATTTTTATACAGGGAATGAAAATATCTTTTTAATTGGTGAAGCAGCAGGATTTATCAGTGCTAGTTCATTAGAAGGTATCAGTTATGCACTTGATAGTGCTGAGATTTTAAGCAAAATATTAAACAGCGGTGTTGCTAAACCGAATAAACGTTATTACCAAAAAACAATGCCTTTACGCTTAAAACTCTATTGTAAAATTATTAAAGCCAAAATACTCACTACACCATTATGGCGAATGTTAATAATGAAAAGTAAAATTCAACATATAAAAACAATTTAGTTAATATAAAACTAATAAAAATATTAAAATAATGAAATATAACAAGGGATAAATATTATGTTTGATGTTAACGACCTAATTCGTTTTAACCATGAATGGTCAGAAAAAATAGCGCAAGAAGATCCTGAATTTTTTAAACAACTAGCTGTCGAACAAAAACCTAAATTTTTATGGATTGGCTGTTCGGATAGCCGTGTTTCAGCAGAAAAACTTATCAAATTAAAACCAGGTGAATTATTTGTTCATCGAAATGTTGGTAATCTTGTAATACATACTGATCTGAATTGTTTATCTGTTGTTCAATATGCTGTAGATGTACTTAACATTGAAGATATCATTGTTTGTGGCCATTTAGGTTGTGGGGGAATTCGAGATGCAGTTGAAAACCCGGATTTAGGACTAATTAACAACTGGCTGTTGCATATTCGAGATCTGTGGTTTCGAAATAGTTCACTACTAGGTGAATTTCCAGCGGATATTCGTTTAGATGTTTTATGTGAACTAAACGTGATTGAACAAGTTTACAACCTAGGGCACTCTACTATCATTCAATCGGCATGGCAAAGAGGACAAAAAGTTAATTTACACGGTTGGGTTTACGGAATTCATAATGGTAAAATTACTGATTTACACATTACATCGTCAAGTAGTGAAAATCTTGAAATAAACTATCGAGAAGCGATTTCTTATCTATCAAACTTGCACAAATTACAATAATTTTATTTAAACCGATGGATAATTTGGTTGCTACTACCTCGCCATAATAACTTAGGATCAGCAAGATCTTGAACAAATTTTCCATCGATCAATACATCAATATAATCAACTACAGCTTGCTGCTCATCGTTTAATTCATCAAGCTTATAACCTGTCCATAACCAAATATCTTTATTATCACATTCGTTTTTAACACGTTTAACCAATTTTAAAATAGCTGAAACATTTTGAGGATGCAAAGGATCACCACCAGAAAGGGATAATCCTTGACGCTTTATTTCAGTATCCTGTAAATCTTCAATAATTTGATCTTCAAGCGATTGTGTGAATGGCTTACCTGAGCTTATTCCCCATGTGCTTTTATTATAGCAGCCAAGGCATTGATGTACACAGCCTGCCACAAAAAGTGTACAACGAGTTCCTTCACCATTTACAACATCAACAGAATAATAACGATGATAATTCATAATGACAAAACTAATTATTAGCCTATTTGACCATTATCCAAATGTTTAACCCGACGTTTTACTTCTTCTTGTTTACCAGCATTAAATGGACGAGCATCAGGACTACCTAAATATCCACAAACACGACGAGTAACAGAAACCTTTGACGAATCATGATTACCGCAACTAGGACAAACAAAACCTTTGCTAGTACATGAAAACTCACCGGTATAACCACATTCATAGCATTCATCAATCGGAGTATTAGTACCATAATAAGGTACACGGGTGTAGCTATAGTCCCATACGTCTTCTAATGCTTTAACATTATTAATCATATTAGGATATTCACCATAACAGATAAATCCACCACTCGCTACTGCTGGATAAGGTTTTTCAAACTCAATCTTTTCATATGGGTTAACCTTTTTCTCAACATCAAGGTGAAAACTATTCGTATAGTAACCTTTATCCGTTACCCCAGGAATAACGCCAAACTCTGAAGTATCTAAACGGCAAAATCGATCACATAGGTTTTCACTTGGTGTACTATATAAACTAAACCCATAACCAGTTTCTTTTTTCCATTGTTCAACAGCTTTAGCTAAGTATTCAACTATTGCTACACCTTTTTTGCGTAAAATTTCGCTATCAAATGGATGAGCTTGGTTACCATAAAGTGCATTTAATGTTTCATGAAGGCCAATATAACCTAATGAAATTGAAGCACGACCATTTTTAAAGATTTCAGAAACACTATCATCTTCATTTAATCGAACACCACATGCACCTTCCATATATAAAATCGGTGCAACTCGTGCTTTTACACCATCAAGTCGAGCAATACGTGTCATTAATGCTTTTTTACAAAGCGTTAAACGTTTGTCTAAAATTTCCCAAAAGCGAGCTTCATCACCTTTAGCTTCTATAGCAATACGCGGTAAATTAAGGCTAATGACCCCTAAATTATTACGCCCATCATGAATTTGTTGACCATCTTCTTCATAAACACCCAAAAAGCTGCGACATCCCATTGGTGTTTTAAATGATCCTGTTACCTCAACGACTTTATCGTAATTTAAAATATCAGGATACATACGTTTACTCGCACACTCTAACGCTAACTGTTTAATATCATAATTGGTATCACCTTGTTTATGATTAACACCATCTTTAATAGCAAAAACTAATTTAGGAAATACCGCTGTTTTATGATTTTTACCTAATCCTTTTATACGAACTTTTAAAATAGATTCTTGAATTAGACGTGATTCCCAACTCGTTCCCAAGCCAAAACCAAAAGTGACAAATGGCGTTTGCCCATTAGCCGTATGAAGTGTATTAACTTCATACTCTAAAGATTGAAATGCATCATAACACTCTTTTTTAGTACGGCTTTCGGCATAAGCATTAGGGTTTGAAATATCCCATTCTTCAGCAACTTTTTTGTGTTTTTGATAACTGATAGTGACAAATTTCGCTAAGATTTCATCAATTCGATTAATAGTTGTGCCGCCATAAATATGGCTGGCTACCTGAGCAATAATTTGAGCAGTTACCGCCGTTGCAGTTGCGATTGACTTTGGTGGCTCAATTTCTGCATTGCCCATTTTAAACCCATTAGTTAACATTCCATCAAGATCAATTAACATACAATTGAACATGGGGAAAAATGGTGAGTAATCGAGATCATGATAATGAATCTCACCACAATCATGAGCACGAGAAATATCTTTTGGTAATAAATATTGTTTAGCATAATGTCTAGCCACAATACCCGCCAATAGATCACGCTGAGTTGGAATTACTTTACTATCTTTATTTGCATTTTCATTCAAAATGGCAACATTACTTTGTTCTATCAAACCTCGAATATCTTGATTCAAACGACTACGTTCTTCACGTGCGCGATCACGATCATGCCGATATTCAATATAAGTTCTAGCTAATTTTTTATAAGGTCCTGACATTAATTGATTTTCAACAACATTTTGAATTTCATTAATATCAACGCTTTCACGATCCATCATTTGATTGGTAACAACACGAGCAACGGCTGCACAATAGTCTGGGTCATTAACGTTAGCGGCAACAGCTGCTCTTATAATGGCATCTTTAATGCGAGTTTCATTAAATGCAGTTTGGCAACCATCACGTTTGATTACTATAGGCATATACACTCCTCAATGTTCATTAGTCGTTAGCGTTTAACATGAGTTTTATGTCGACCTTAATATTTTGTAGTTATCCAAAACTATTGGTTTTTTATTAAAAGACGGGCCTTTTGATATAAACTCGGGTTTTCACACTGCTTTAGAAAAATATACTATATGTAGTAAATATGGGTGAATTATACACCATATATTGTGTTTTTCTAGTTTTAGAAAGAAATTAATTTGCTTGACAAAGACAACACTAACAGCCACAAGTCTTTCAGTAAATGCATGTTGTAAAAGTACATCTAATTTTGAACTTTTATGCCAAAAACAAGAACAAATATTAATCAAAAGATTCAATCATAACGTGTATTTTTATCTTGAGATATTTAGGTATAATTTAGCTCATTTATTCAATCTCTATAATTATTACCTTAATAAGCTGTTGGTACTACACCATTAATACAGTGGTGTATTAACAATTAAGTGATTTATTGCCATAAAAAAACCGCATCAACGTAATACGGTTTTTCTATTATTTTAATTAAATTGCTTTTGAGCTAAATGAATCATGAACGCTTCATCATTTCAAAAAATTCATCATTAGTCTTAGTCATGGCTAACTTATCGATTAAAAATTCCATCGCATCAGTTTCACCCATTGGATTAAGAATTTTACGTAAAATCCACATTTTTTGTAGCTCATCCGGTGAAGTCATTAAATCTTCTTTACGCGTACCAGAACGATTAAAGTCAATAGCAGGGAACACACGGCGCTCAGCAATTTTACGTGATAAATGAACTTCCATATTACCCGTACCTTTAAACTCTTCGTAAATGACTTCATCCATTTTAGAACCCGTATCAATCAGTGCAGTGGCAATAATAGTTAAGCTACCGCCCTCTTCTACATTACGAGCAGCGCCAAAAAAGCGTTTTGGTCGATGCAGTGCATTCGCATCCACACCACCAGTTAATACTTTACCTGATGATGGAACAACGGTGTTATAAGCTCGAGCAAGTCGGGTGATCGAATCTAATAAAATAATGACATCTTTTTTATGTTCAACCAAACGTTTAGCTCGTTCAATAACCATTTCAGCGACTTGAACATGTCTTGCAGCCGGCTCATCAAATGTTGAAGCAACAACCTCACCTTTAACTAAACGCTGCATTTCGGTCACTTCTTCTGGTCGTTCATCAATCATTAAAACGACTAATTCACATTCAGGATGATTCACCGCTAAACTTTGTGCAATATTTTGTAGAAGCATTGTTTTACCAGCTTTAGGCGGTGCAACAATCAAACCACGTTGACCTTTACCAATTGGCGATGCTAAATCAAGTACTCTCGCTGTGATATCTTCTGTAGAGCCATTGCCTCGTTCCATACGTAAACGAGAATTTGGATGTAAAGGAGTTAAGTTTTCAAAAAGGATTTTATTGCGAGCGTCTTCAGGTTTGTCATGATTCACTTCATTTACTTTTAATAAAGCAAAATATCGCTCACCTTCTTTCGGAGGTCTGATTTTACCAGCAATAGTATCACCAGTTCTTAAATTAAATCGCCTAATCTGACTTGGTGAAACATATATATCGTCAGGACCAGCTAAATAAGAACTATCAGCAGAACGCAAAAAGCCAAAGCCATCTTGTAAAATTTCCAGCACGCCATCACCAAAAATATCTTCACCACTTTTAGCATGCTGTTTTAATATTGCGAAAATAATATCTTGTTTTCTAAGGCGAGCTAGATTTTCAAGCCCCATTTTTTTCTCACCAAGCGTTATAAGCTCGGAAACAGAAGTGTTTTTTAATTCAGTTAAATTCATAGTTTATAAATTCTTGAGGATAAAATTGATATGTTTGCAATTATTGCTATTTTTATATATTTCTTTCATTTACTTATAAAAAATTCTCTTTCTAGCAACGTGTAAAATTACTTATTACTCAGCTTTCGATGATAATTACACATTTAGGTATCAAATCTCACCAATTTATCAAGAAAAACAATGGATTGCTGAAAGGGATTTGTGTAAGAGTTTAGCAATTTACACTAAAATGATTGGGATGTCTACACTTAATTATTATTTTAAGGAAAAAAAATAATATAATCAGCGTTATAACACACTAATTATATTATTTTTAATTAACTAATTAAAGTTGTGGATCAATGAATGCTTTAAGTTGCGCTTTTGATAGTGCACCAACTTGAGAAGCAACAACTTGACCATTTTTAAAAATTAATAAAGTAGGAATACCACGAATACCAAATTTTGGGGCTATATTCGGGTTTTGTTCTACATTTAATTTAGCAATAACAATTCTATCAACATACTCTTGAGCGATTTCCTCCAAAATTGGAGCAACCATTTTACAAGGCCCACACCACTCAGCCCAAAAATCAACTAAAATAGGTTTAGTTGATTCACTTATTATCTTATCAAATGTAGCTTCAGAAAGTGCAACAACGTTATTACTCATTTAATTTTCTCCTAAGGAATTTATCTGAAATTATATTAGGATATTTTCATACCTATCGCTAGTAATTATTCTAATAGGACGCAATTATTAGTGAAGTTGTAGTGTTTAGTATGCTACAATTATCAAATTCTAGTAATTATATTCTAAACAATAATGATTCAATCATATCTTACAAAAACAACTTTCAATCAATTCCCTTTACATCCATTAGTCATAAAAGCATTGGAAAAAAAAGGTTTTACTTACTGCACCCCAATTCAAGAACAAACATTACCATTAACATCAAAAGGAGTCGATATTGCGGGACAAGGACAAACCGGTACTGGAAAAACGATTGCGTTTTTGGCATCAACATTTAACCACTTATTAAATAATGATCCATTACCGGATCATAAATCCAATCAACCAAGAGCAATCATTATTGCACCAACACGTGAGTTGGTTGTGCAAATATATAATGATGCTCAGTCCCTTTCGGAAGAAACAGGCATGAAATTAGGATTGGCTTATGGTGGTGATGGTTATGATAAGCAACTGAAAATGCTTTCTGCTGGTGTTGATATATTGATTGCAACAACTGGACGATTGATTGATTATGCAAAACAAGATTATATCAATTTAGGCGCAATCCAAGTCGCTGTTCTAGATGAAGCAGATCGTATGTTTGATTTAGGCTTCATCCGTGATATCCGATGGATATTTAGGCACATGACTTCACCACAAAATCGTCTTACCATGTTATTTTCAGCAACATTAACTCATAATGTACGTGAACTTGCTTTTGAATACATGAATGAACCACAATATGTGGAGGTTGAACCAGAACAGAAAATTGGTCACAGGATAAAAGAAGAGCTATTTTTCCCATCAAATGAAGATAAACTAGCTTTATTGCAAACGCTTATTGAAGAAGAATGGCCAGATCGTAGCATTATATTTGCTAACACTAAAGTTGCTTGCGAAAAAATCTGGCGTCATCTAGTTGCTGATGGCCATCGTGTTGAATTACTTACCGGTGATATCGCACAAAAAAAACGTTTATCTATTCTTGATAAATTTACTCACGGTGATCTTGACATATTAGTAGCAACAGATGTTGCAGCCCGTGGCTTACATATCCCAAATGTAACCCATGTTTTTAATTACGATCTTCCTGATGATTGTGATGACTATAGACATCGAATCGGCCGTACTGGGCGCGCAGGTGCCGAAGGTTATTCAATATCACTGGCTTGTGAACGCTATTCACAAAACCTACCAGCTATTGAAAAAGCCATTGGCCACCCAATTCCAGTTAGTCAATATGATCCTCAGGCATTATTAACTAATCTGCCAATACCTAAACCTTTTAAAAGGACACCACGAAGAAAACCATCATAAAAAAACGTTGGTAAATATCTGAACAAAAGCATCCCAATACCATCATAAAAACAAATCCAATGATGGTATTTTTCTTTATTGGAAAGTAATTGATTAGTTCAAATCTTGTTTTTTCTTCAATAAATCCTGATAAGCTAATTCAATTTCTTCTTTCGCTTTGGATGATAATGTCCCAACATGTCGACCGCATGATGCTCCGTATAAACCAAATAGAATATTAATCGACAATTTTGGATTTTTATTTTTTATCCGATAAAAAGTTTCCAAATAGCCAACCTTTTTAAACGTTTCTATATCGGTAATATCAACACTTACCATTAATTTTTCCAAAGACACCGTCATATTAGGTAAAGATTTTAAACGACTTTGGCTTTTAGCCAATTTTTCGGATAGATCTTGTTTCGCATGTTCAATTACCATTTTTACTATGGTATGCAATTTTTGTCGATCCTTGCGTAGATCATCCCCTACTTTATAATAATCAAGCAGCTTATGTGATCCATCAAAAACCAAATCAAGTGGTTGCATATCAAGTTCAACGAACATTGATCGATAATTATCATGGGCTCTCAAATAAATATCATTCTGATTTACCCAAGCAAACATAATTGATTCGCTATTAAGACTAAATCCTCCAAAAAATGACCTTAAAGAAACGTCTTCAATACAAGAAAATTCCTGTTTAATATTTATAGCTAATGTTTTAAACATACAAAATTCCCTTTTTCACTTATTGTTATATGTAACTCCAAAGAATAGGTTTATGTTAAATTATATTAATTTTATTAATATTCAAGTGATTATTTAATATTAATTAACAAATATGGGATCTGTATTCCATAAATGAATATTTACTTGATTTGTACTTGATTAATTATATTTTTTTGTTCTAAAAAATCCTTAGAAAATATTTAGAAGTTAAATATTTGTCAAATCTTAATATTTCTTAAAAAAAGAAAACCGCTTCAACATTGTTATTCTATTATAATAATTATACAATAAAAGCTAATTAACTAAATGGTATCTAGTATTGTCGATCTCAACCAACATGTTCAAAAATGTCAACATCATGATCATGCTTTTTATGTTTTGTTCATTTGCCGTATCAGCAGATGAATCACCACTAATTGAAGAATTGACAGCCTGCAATCCTAGCTTTTTCAATCATGTCTATGAACATAGAGAAGAGTTAAAAAATCATACCAATATTGAAGTTTTTAATCAAAACCAGGCTTATATTCCCGTCCAAAATCGCACAGATACTACCCAAAACTTTGTTTATTTCAAAACCCCAATTCAATATAAAAACTTAAAGCTCATTGGGTATTATGATAGTGCGATGGATTTAAAAAAAATGGGAAGATATTATTTTTGGGGATTCATTATTGATAACGATATGAACGAAATACGCGACAGCTTGAACTTTTTAGAGTGGAAAAATATGGGAGATAATCTCCTATATATAGCCAATCCAAGAATTCGAAGTATTAATGACGATATTCAAGTTTGGCATAAAAATAATGGGACAGTTGTTGGAGTTAAAACAATCCCAGCCCCAAATACCACAGAAAAGTTACTGCTACTTGAAAAAAGTGATGATATGCAACTACTTATTTGCTCTATTCAAGGCGTTGTCACCAATGATTTACTCCGCCAAGAACGCCCTGATATTCAAATAGATAGAGCTAAATAGCTGACTCATCCATTTCACCAGTACGAATACGTATTACTTGCTCAACGTTATAAACGAATATCTTACCATCACCAATTTTACCTGTTTGAGCCGTTTTTGTGATAGTTTCAATACATGTCTCTAAAATATCATCAGCTATAACAAGTTCTATTTTTACCTTTGGTAAAAAATCCACCATATATTCTGCGCCACGATAAAGTTCGGTGTGCCCTTTTTGACGACCAAAACCTTTCACTTCAGTCACTGTCATACCAGTAATGCCTTGATCAGCAAGTGCTTCTCGAATATCATCCAGTTTAAAAGGTTTAATAATTGCTTCAATTTTCTTCATGTCTATTGCCCTTAATTCGAGATTACCAATTCTTAAATCCAAAAGCAGAAGTAATTGGATAGCGTCTGCCTTTACCAAAGTTACGAGCAGTAATTTTAGGACCTACTGCTGACTGGCGTCTTTTATATTCATTAATATCAACTAATTTAATCACCCGTCTTACGGTTGCTTCATCATAACCTTGCGCAACTAATTGTTCAATGGAAAGATCGTGCTCAACATACCCTTTCAAAATACCATCTAAAATATCATAAGGAGGCAAACTATCTTCGTCTTTCTGATCTGGTGCCAATTCTGCTGATGGCGGACGAGTGATTACTCTTTCAGGAATAACATAAGAACGGGTATTTCGATATTTTGATAATGCAAACACCATCGTTTTCGGCACATCTTTAAGGACATCAAAGCCACCGGCCATATCACCATAAAGAGTAGCATAACCTACCGACATTTCACTTTTATTGCCAGTTGTTAATACCAACCTTCTACGTTTATTTGACAATGCCATTAAAATTACGCCTCGACAACGAGCTTGTAGGTTTTCTTCTGTAGTATCTTTTTGTGTGCCAACAAACATTGGTGATAGCGAGTTCATAAACGCATCAAACATCGGTTCGATTGAAACAATATCAAATTCAACCCCTAATATGTCGGCCTCTTCCCTCGCATCAGCAATACTAATATCAGCGGTATAACGAAATGGCATCATCACAGCTTGCACTTTATCTTTACCAAGCGCATCAACGGCAATAGCAAGCGTTAAAGCCGAATCGATCCCACCAGAAAGCCCTAATACAGCACCTTGAAAACCATTTTTAGTAATATAGTCACGAGTCGCAAGAACAAGTGCATCATAAACCTCAGCTAATGGGGCTCGTTCAGAAATAGATATCGGTTCATGATTATCATTCAACTGAAAAATTGAAATTTGTTCCTCAAAAGAGTTTAGTTGATGAACAACATCACCTTTTTCATTACATACAAATGAGCTACCATCAAAAACAAGCTCATCTTGACCACCAATTTGATTAACATAGATAATTGGCAAACCTGTTCTCAAAGCATGTTGTTTAATTAATGCCTGGCGGTATTTATGCTTTTCCATAGCATAAGGCGAAGCATTGATGGAAATAACCAAATTCGCACCACTCGCTCCAACTCGATCCATAGGAGCACATTGCCAAAGATCTTCACAGATCAATAAGCCAATTTTTTTACCTTTAAAATCGACAACGCAAGTTTGCTCGCCTGCAGTAAAATAACGTTTTTCATCAAACACATCATAATTAGGTAATTGCTGCTTGTAATAACACGCTAATTGTTGTCCTTCAAAAAACAGTGACAACGCATTATAAATTACCCCATCTTGCCAATGAGGATGACCAACAATAATCCCACATTGCTTACTGGCCAGTTTGATCGTTGATAATGCTTGCTGACAACGAATTTTAAAATCCTCACGATAAAGTAAATCCTCTGGAGGGTAACCACAAATTGCAAGTTCAGAGAAAATAATAAGATCATGAGATGAATGGCTTTGTATCAGCTCAATAATTTGCTGAGTATTACCTTCTATATCACCTACACGCCAATTTTTTTGTGCTAACACGCAAGATAAAGACATATAAATTCAACATTACAGATAAAAATTGGCAGTAAGTTTAAATGATTCTAAGTTGCGCTGCCACTTTTTTATCGCTAACATACAACAATAAATCAGTTTTGACTTATCTGGAAATTAATATGCAAAAAATATTAAATGTAGCACTAGCTACACGTAGCTATCCCATCACAATTGGTGAAAATTTACTTAATGAATTTAAGCATTTTAAACTTCAGGCAGGTCAACGCGTACTTATTGCAACCAATGAAACAATAGCCCCTCTTTATTTACAAACATTAACAGATATGCTTGAAAAGCATGATGTAAAAGCCGATTCAATCATTGTTCCTGACGGTGAACAATATAAAACCATGGAAACTTGGAATACAATTTTAACGGCACTACTTGCAAACAACCACACTCGTAAAAGTATTCTTATAGCACTAGGGGGAGGAGTTATTGGTGATGTTGCCGGATTTGCAGCTTCCGCATATCAACGGGGAATAAAATTTATACAAGTACCAACAACCTTATTATCTCAGGTGGATTCGTCTGTTGGCGGTAAAACGGCTATTAATCATCCGTTAGGTAAAAATATGATAGGCGCATTTTATCAGCCTCAATCAGTCGTAATTGATATTAATTGTTTAAAAACCTTACCACAAAGAGAGCTTTCTGCAGGCTTAGCGGAAGTCATTAAATATGGAATCATAATGGATCACCAGTTTTTTAATTGGTTAGAAATACATATTGATGATCTACTCAACTTAGATGTAGATGCGTTAAGTTACTGTATTTATCGCTGCTGTGAACTAAAAGCTCAAGTTGTCGCCGCTGATGAAAAAGAACAAGATATGCGTGCTATATTAAATCTTGGCCACACCTACGGTCATGCAATTGAAGCAGAACTCGGTTATGGAAATTGGCTACATGGTGAAGCGGTTAGTGTTGGTATGTTAATGGCAGCTCAAACAGCTAAGCTACTTGGAAAGTTTAGTGATGAAAACATTGAGCGAATTAAAAACCTATTAATTAAAGCTCAATTACCAGTAAACAGACCTGTAAAGATGACGAGTGAATCTTATATTCCTCACATGTTACGAGATAAAAAAGTTTTGTCTGGACAAATTAGATTGGTTCTACCAACCCGAATAGGTGCTGTTGAAATAATTGATATTATTGATAAAAAATTGATATTACAAGCAATCGAATCCATTTAAATCTTTGCTATCCTCCATATAGCCGATTACAGCAATAATATACGGATGCATATATCCCTTCAAGCATTCGTACATATTTATGCAAACCGATTAAAGTTAAATTGGCCAAACCGTAAACTAAAATTTACACACAACATAAAATATAATTATAGGTTAAATTTTGATTTACTATCTCGTAATTTTGTGTTTACATACACCATGTTTATGTAATTAATATTTTACACATGAAATATATGAATGATTTTAACAAGGAAAATATAAATGTTAAAAGACACACTAAATAATGTTCGAATAAGAGATGAACACATGTTGATTACTCCAGAAGAAATTAAAAACCTTTATCCATTATCATCAGAATTAGAAAAACAAATTGCCTTATCAAGACAAACTATCGTTGATATTTTAGAGCGTCGAGATCATCGATTGCTTATCGTATGTGGTCCTTGTTCTATTCATGATACTGCGGCAGCACTTGAATATGCACATAAATTAAAAAAACTATCGGACGAAGTGAAAGATAATTTATTTATTGTCATGCGTGTCTATTTTGAAAAACCTAGAACAACCGTGGGTTGGAAAGGTATGATTAACGATCCTCATATGGATAGTTCATTTGATATTGAACATGGACTAAAAAAAGCACGTAAATTACTACTGGATATCACTAAAATTGGTTTACCAATTGCAACCGAAGCGTTAGATCCTAATACTCCGCAATATATTGGTGATTTAATTAGTTGGTCAGCAATCGGCGCAAGAACAACTGAATCCCAAACGCATCGAGAAATGGCTTCAGGGCTATCCATGCCGGTTGGTTTTAAAAATGGAACCGATGGTAGCTTAGATGTGGCAATTAATGCAATGAAATCTGCATCTATGGCGCACCGCTTTGTTGGTATTAATCAACAAGGGCAGGTTACAATATTACAAACTATGGGTAATCCGCATGGCCATGTTATTTTACGTGGCGGTAAAACACCTAATTTTGATGCTGAAAATGTGGCAGTGTGTGAAACACAAATGAAAAAGGCAGGTTTATTACCTAATTTAATGATTGACTGTAGCCATGCCAATTCTAATAAAGATTATCGTAACCAACCGATTGTTGCTGATACTATTATTGATCAAATCGAAAAAGGTAATAATTCCATTATTGGTGTGATGATTGAAAGTAATTTATTTGAAGGGAATCAACCGTCAGAACAACCTCAAGAAAACTTGAAATATGGTGTGTCTGTTACTGATGCTTGTATTAGTTGGGAAACAACTGAACAATTATTACAAAAAATGAATAACCAGTTAGCTAAGTCATTAACTCAAAGACAAAAACAATCAGCGCAAGCTTAATCTTTGTAAACAACAATCATAAAAAAATCGCCGATGTTATCATCGGCGATATTGTTTTTAGTGTGAACTGAACTTACCCAAGTTGCTTACGCACATTACGGAACATTCGCATCCAAGGACTATCTTCGCCCCAGTTATCAGGATGCCATGAATTGGTCACAGTCCTAAATACTCGCTCTGGATGTGGCATCATAATGGTTACACGCCCATCTTTGGATGTTACTGCGGTAATACCATTTGGCGAGCCATTTGGATTAGCTGGGTATTGTTGAGTTACTTTACCAAAATGGTCAATATAGCGTACTGCAATTAATCCAGAGGTTTCTAATTTGTGAAGATGACTATCATCGCAGACCTCAACACGCCCTTCCCCGTGTGAAACCGCAATTGGCATATGTGAGCCATTCATATCAGTAAAGAATAATGAAGGACTAGGTTGAATTTGCACTAAACTAAAGCGCGCTTCAAAACGCTCGGATAAATTGCGTACAAAACGAGGCCACAAATCAGCGCCCGGAATTAAATCCTTTAAATTCGACATCATCTGACAACCGTTACAAACCCCTAGTGATAGGGTATCTTGACGATGGAAGAATTGCTCAAATTCATCACGTACTTTTTCGTTAAATAAAATTGATTTAGCCCAGCCTTCACCAGCCCCTAAAACATCACCATAAGAAAAACCGCCACAAGCCACCAGTGTATTAAATTGGCTAAGCGTAATGCGACCTGAAAGTAAATCTGTCATATGCACATCGACTGCTTCAAAGCCAGCCCTATCAAATGCAGCAGCCATTTCAACATGAGAATTAACACCTTGCTCACGTAAAATTGCCACTTTCGGTTTGCTCCCTTTGGCTATATAAGGCGCGGCAATATCTTGCATTGGATCAAAGGTAAGCTTCACGTTCAAGCCCGGATCGTCTTCATTCTGTTTAGCTTGATGTTCTTGATCTGCACATTCAGGATTATCTCGTAAGCGTTGCATCTGCCATGTTGTTTCCGCCCACCATGTTCTTAAAGTTGAACGTGATTCGCTGTATACCACCGCGGTATTATTACGCACAACGAATTGCTGACCAATCTTAGCAGATCCTAACTGATGAATAGCATGAGAAAGCCCAAACTGCTTAAAGCAATTCATGACTTCATCTAAATCACTGCCTCGAATTTGAATAACTGCACCTAGCTCCTCATTAAATAAAGAAGCAATCACATCACGACCAAGGGAATGAATATCAACATCAATACCACAATGCCCAGCAAATGCCATTTCTGCCAAAGTAACCAATAAACCACCATCGGAACGATCATGGTAAGCAAGTAAAAATTTTTGAGCTATTAACGTTTGGATAGCTTGATAAAAAGAAGCTAATTCTTTGGCATCGTGAACATCAGCCGTTCTTTGCCCTAGGTGACGATAAACTTGTGCTAATGCGGTTGCACCTAATGCTTGATGACCTTTTGATAAATCAACAAATAATAATAAATTATCTTCATCTGTATCAAGTTGTGGTGTGACGGTTTTGCGCACATCTTCCACGCGAGCAAATGCAGAAATCACTAACGACAACGGTGAAGTCACCGTTTTTTGCTCACCATCTTGTTGCCATGTGGTTTTCATTGACATGGAATCTTTACCAACTGGAATGGCTAAGCCTAATGCAGGGCATAACTCTTCACCAATAGCTTTAACTGCTTGGTAAAGACCAGCATCTTCGCCTGGGTGCCCAGCTGCTGCCATCCAGTTAGCCGAAAGCTTAATACGCTTAATATCACCAATGTTGGTCGCCGCAATATTGGTAATTGCCTCACCAACAGCTAAACGTGCTGATGCAGCATAATTAAGTAAGGCTACTGGCGCCCGCTCACCCATTGACATGGCTTCACCATAATAGCTATCAAAGCTTGCTGTTGTAACAGCACAATCGGCCACGGGTACTTGCCAAGGTCCAACCATTTGATCTCGAGCAACCATACCGCTTACAGAACGGTCACCAATCGTAATTAAAAATGTTTTTTCCGCTACAACAGGCAAATGTAGCACACGCTTTACGGCATCATATAAATTAATATCCGATGTGGAAAAACGATCGCCTTCGGCTTGACTAGATTTCACCTCTCGTAACATTTTTGGTGTTTTTCCCAATAAAACATCTAACGGCAAAGCTATCGGGTTATTATTAAAATGTTCGTCATGTAAAATCACAGCTTTATTGACGGTTGCCTCACCAATAACGGCATAAGGTGCTCGTTCACGCTGACAGAGTTCATCAAACAGCGCTAATTTATCGGGATGAATAGCAAGGACATAACGTTCTTGTGATTCATTACACCAAATTTCTAGCGGTGACATGCTGGGTTCATCGCTAAGTATTTTGCGGAGTTCAAATTGCCCCCCACAGCCACCATCACTAACCAGTTCGGGCATCGCATTAGATAAACCACCTGCGCCCACATCATGAATAAATAAGATAGGGTTATCTTCACCAAGTTGCCAACAACGATCGATAACTTCCTGGCAACGACGTTCCATTTCTGGGTTATCTCGCTGAACAGAAGCAAAATCAAGATCCGCATCCGACTGACCAGATGTCATTGATGAAGCTGCGCCACCACCAAGCCCAATATTCATAGCTGGGCCACCTAAAACAATCAATTTAGAGCCTGCTGGAAACTCACCTTTTTGAATATGCTCATGGCGAATATTACCAATACCGCCTGCTAGCATAATAGGCTTATGATAACCGCGAAGCTCTTCACCATTATGGCTATTAACCTTTTCTTCATAGGTACGAAAATACCCTAATAGAGCTGGTCGCCCAAATTCATTATTGAAAGCAGCACCACCAAGCGGACCTTCCATCATAATATCAAACGCGCTAACAATACGATCAGGCTTACCAAAATCTTGTTCCCAAGGCTGTTCAAAATGAGGAATGCGTAAGTTAGAAACGGAAAATCCGACTAATCCTGCTTTGGGCTTAGCACCTCTTCCCGTTGCCCCTTCATCACGAATTTCGCCACCACTTCCCGTTGCAGCTCCTGGCCAAGGAGATATGGCTGTTGGGTGATTATGCGTTTCAACTT